>SSNP01000050.1:668766-687888 GCA_006937955.1 Pachypanchax playfairii | reverse complement strand
TCCCCCGCCGCCGCCCCCCCCAACAACAACGCGCAGAGAACGCTTTTGCAAGGAGAAAGAAAAACAAAACCAAGAAAATGTCTCGACAGGTGAGTATTATTGTCATCTTTGCGCTCCTAAGGGTGGCGTTGCTAACAACGGCAAGGGCTTCATGCTTGTATTTATGTACGTGAGTGTGAGTGCCGTAAAGCAGGTTTGTTCTCGCGAGATTAGTCGGGTCCGATCCACTGAAAGTTGCAAGTGCTGCTTTCAGGACACAGACCCCGGAGGGAGGGGAGGGACCCACGAATCACCCCGCCAAGTCCTTGTTTACCCCCACAGGGACTCTAGAAAACATTTATTGAGGTGAAAAAACTTACTTAGTTCTGCTTTAAAACAACTATTATGGGGCCCTTCTGGGAATAAACAGACACTTTCTGCTGGTCGCCTTCAACACTTCCACGATACTGAAGGAATGTGCAGCAGCAGCTTTTCCTCACCAGGTTTCTTTAATATTTACACTCATGATAGTAAAAGATCCCTTTTTCATATTCTGGTCCAGTGGTTCTGAAAAAAGAAATAAATCTACATAAAAATTAAATGCCTGAAGTACAAACGGACAGCGTATTTTAGGAAGTTAAAGGAAAACTAGAAGAAAAAAAAGTAATCTGCAACTGCAAATAAAGCATTTATTAGCCAAGTTTTTAATTATTAAAAAAACATAATGATAGCTCTAAATCACCGTAGAGAGGGGAGCAGGATCAGCTGGCAAACTGCTTTTTTTTTCTTGCTTGAAGGCTGAAATTAAAGCTCATTTATTTGCAAAGTGACCTGCAGGTTAGAGGAAACGTTTAGCGTTGCCACCAAACCCAGTGTATCTGCACCTCTCTGTCATTCTGAGACTAAACATTCACAAATGGCTAAGAGCAAACACACGAATAAAAAGAACAAGGAAAGATAAAGGCTGTGTGTCTTTTAGCACAACGGATGTGTATGTTGATCAGATCTGCATGTGGCAACGAGGCTGTTAAAATGTGTTAATGTTGATTTTAAAAGTTTAAATATAACAAAAAAACAACATGCTTTAGATTTTAGAGAACATTTTTTAAAAATGTATTGGCTCTTAAACTTTATTTTAAACTGTCTTGAAAAGCAGAGTAAAGTTTAAATCCGTGTTTACAAAATTCCCATTTTTTTCGGGGGTGGGGTGTGTCTTCTGTTAGATAAAAAGATGAGACAACAAAAGTATTGAAAGTATTCTGGAGTCAAATATACTAAAACTGATGAACAGTAACAACACTTTGAAAGTGAGTAATTTATTGAAATGTTAAAATGTTTAAGAGTTTAAATGTATAAGAATCTTTAAATAGATGAAAATTCACACCTCAACATTCACGTTTGGGATCTAAATAGCACGTACGTACTTTATGAAGAAATGCATTTAAAAGTCGGTATAGATTATATTTTCAAATGAATTTCTGTGAATGGAAATAACTCAACACTGAAACCTCTTATAAAACATGATGGAAAAAGAGAAACTGCATGTGTTTGTACAACAGAGAGTTTGTCTCAGCTGTAAGCAGGTGCTACAATATCTAACCTGGTTTTTCTAAGTTTGACTTCTTCCTGATCCAAATATAAACACATATGTGGCTGCAATGATGTGCAGATTTTGTTTCACGTTCAGGAATATAATCCCAGTTATATGTTTGCTTTGGTGTTTAGAGAGTCTGATGGTGTCTGAAAGCCTCACCTCTGTCATTAGCTACGTTTACATGCGCCAAATTTCCCCAATCTGATTAAAATCTTGGTCGATCGGAATTCCCAAATCCCTGTTTACATGGACACTAACTGAAATGATCTGATCATGCCATGAGTACACATGCACCAAGCACTCAATCAGGTTAAATGAGTTGAGCATGCGCACAGCGAGTTGTCTTTCCGGGGGAAGAAAAAAAAGTAAACAAACTCCGTCCTTTCTGCACGTCTTTCCCGCCCCATCGTGTGCCAATATGGACCTTCTGCAGGTGATTACCTTTATGTTTGGGTTTTTACTGGTCGCATTAACCAAGCTAGAGGCTGTTTTCTACTTGGGTCTGCGAAAGCGGAAAGACGTCACGCTGAAGTTGTACGCATGCGCAGTGGGCTCTTTTCACCCTTTCTTTCCGAATGGGTGTGTACATGCACGTCTATCCGAATGAAGATCGGACAAAACCACCCCTCTCAATCGGAAGTAAATTTCTTTCGGATCAGGCTGCATCGGATCAAAACATTCTGATTGACATGTTTACATGACGTCTTTTTTATCCGATTGGGCGTTTATTCCGATTAAATGTGCCCATGTAAACGTAGCTATTGTGTGTCTCAGGACAGCTGTGGTTACAACGTGTGTAGTTTATCACCACCAAACGTGTGAATGGGTGAATGACAATCTGAAGTGTGAAGTGTTTTGGGAGTCACCTGTTTTTAAAAATGTGCTATACAAGTCCACACCATTTAACAGTGTTTTAAAAATAATTGAAAATATGCAACAAATACTTTTTACATATTGAAATAATTTCAGAGAGAGCAGTTTTAATAATATTATTTGTTTATCATTAGTTGTTTTACTCAGTTAAATCCCTCAGTCTCTGTGTGAAAACTTGAACATGGAGTTCAGCATCTGTTGTGAGATAAATGTATAAATATTCAGAGTCTGATGAGTCTGCAGGATGAAACGCTGACATCTGGCACACAGTTCATCTGCCCCAGACTCTTATTGTGAAGGTGTTTGGATTCTATATGAAGTCCAGGCTTATTTTTTGACACTGTTAAGATAAAGACGCGACTTCAGACTCCTTAAATCAACAAGTTCTAACAGACATTTGTGCACCTATAATCGGCTACAACAGTAAATGAAATCTGACAAGCAAACCAAAAGATAAACTGATTAAAGAGCCTCTTTTTTAGGACCATTACGCCGGGCTCACACTGCCTACAGAACGGCTTCGGTGCGGTTTTTCCGCAAGCTACCACTCACATCTGCTCCAGATAGGGAGTGCGGCCAGCTCCGGTGCTGGGTGCGTAAAACGTCACCCGCGAGAACAGAAGTTCACGTGGGTTATCGTTTTGTCGGGACTTCACACGAGAACACGTCCATTATTTAGCAAATGTGTGAAAATGTGTTGTGCTGCAGGCTTTCAGGACCCTGTGTCACTGGGTGTGATGTAATGTTTACATTTCCTATTAGCGCGAGTGCTGTCTAAAAAGAAGAGTCAAGTTACAATTGTTCGTACACTCGTTTATTTTGAAAAAACACCGGATATTCAAGCCACACTTCCTGTATAGTTCGTCAGATTTCATCAAACTTGACGCGGAGTGACTCCGGCGTCCGGAAAAAATTGATCCTTGCGGATTCTTTCCGTAGTGCCGTACGGCCCCCGTAACCGGACCCGCACCGCACGGAGCTACTGTGAGCCTTCAAAAGGGATTTTAATCTAACGGAATACCTGCGGGGTCCGCACCGGACCGGATCCGGATGCAGTGTGAGCCCGGCGTTACAAGCTAAAAAGTTATTTACAGTGGGGCAAAAAAGTATTTAGTCAGCCACCAATTGTGTAAGTTCTCCCACTTAAAAAGATCAGAGAGGCCTGTAATTTTCATCATAGGTATACCTCAACTATGAGAGACAAAATGAGGAAAAAAAATCCAGAAAATCTCATTGTCTGATTTTTAAAGAATTTATTTGCAAATTATGGTGGAAAATAAGTATTTGGTCACCTACAAACAAGTAAGATTTCTGGCTTTCACAGACCTGTAACTTCTTTAAGAGGCTCCTCGGTCCTCCACTCGTTACCTGTATTAATGGCACCTGTGTGAACTCGTTATCAGTATAAAAGACACCTGTCCACAACCTCAAACAGTCACGCTCCAAACTCCACTATGGCCAAGACCAAAGAGCTGTCAAAGGACACCAGAAACAAAATTGTAGACCTTCACCAGGCTGGGAAGACTGAATCTGCAATAGGTAAGCAGCTTGGTGTGAAGAAATCAACTGTGGGAGCAATTATTAGAAAATGGAAGACATACAAGACCACTGATAATCTCCCTCGATCTGGGGCTCCACGCAAGATCTCACCCCGTGGGGTCAAAATGATCACAAGAACGGTGAGCAAAAATCCCAGAACCACACGGAGGGACCTAGTGAATGACCTGCAGAGAGCTGGGACCAAAGTAACAAAGGCTACCATCAGTAACACACTACGCCGCCAGGGACTCAAATCCTGCAGTGCCAGACGTGTCCCCCTGCTGAAGCCAGGACACGTCCAGGCCCGTCTGCGGTTTGCTAGAGAGCATTTGGATGATCCAGAAGAGGATTGGGAGAACATCATATGGTCAGATGAAACCAAAATAGAACTTTTTGGTAGAAACTCAACTTGTCGTGTTTGGAGGGGAAAGAATGCTGAGTTGGATCCAAAGAACACCATACCTACTGTAAAGCATGGGGGTGGAAACATCATGCTTTGGGGCTGTTTTTCTGCAAGGGGACCAGGACGACTGATCCGTGTAAAGGAAAGAATGAATGGGGCCATGTATCGTAAGATTTTGAGTGAAAACCTCCTTCCATCAGCAAGGGCATTGAAAATGAGACGTGGCTGGGTCTTTCAGCATGACAATGATCCCAAACACACCGCCCGGGCAACAAAGGAGTGGCTTCGTAAGAAGCATTTCAAGGTCCTGGAGTGGCCTAGCCAGTCTCCAGATCTCAACCCCATAGAAAATCTCTGGAGGGAGTTGAAAGTCCGTGTTGCCCAGCGTCAGCCCCAAAACATCACTGCTCTAGAGGAGATCTGCATGGAGGAATGGGCCAAAATACCAGCAACAGTGTGTGAAAACCTTGTGAAGACTTACAGAAAACGTTTGACCTCTGTCATTGCCAACAAAGGCTATATAACAAAGTATTGAGATTAACTTTTGTTATTGACCAAATACTTATTTTCCACCATAATTTGCAAATAAATTCTTTAAAAATCAGACAATGTGATTTTCTGGATTTTTTTTCCTCATTTTGTCTCTCATAGTTAAGGTATACCTATGATGAAAATTACAGGCCTCTCTGATCTTTTTAAGTGGGAGAACTTACACAATTGGTGGCTGACTAAATACTTTTTTGCCCCACTGTATATATGTATATATATATATACTATGTATAGACTTTCTTTCTATATGTCTTAGAAAACAGGCTGTTTTAGAAAAGCTTCACCTAAACACTTAAAAACAACCTAAAATATATCAGCAGTACAGATCTGGTCCTCTCTAGAGGCCTAAAGATCCCTGATGCTCTCTCACCATCGTGTCCCTGCACCTGGGCTACAAAAGCAAACATGGTATTAACAGTAAATGAATTCACTATGATAATCTTAGCTGTGGGTGAAGTTTAATCACGGTAACCATTAAAACTGGTAGCTGTTTCATCCCTAAACACAACATCTTTTAATCCTGTCCAATCCCTCCTGATCACAGAGAAGTATGACGAAAAAAAAAAGACGTAGATCATTGTATCGTAGTTGTTTGAAACATATAACACATTAAACCTCCCACACCACTCAGAAATAAATCTGAATAAGCCGTCTTTGGAATGTCTTTAAGAAAATGATGCAAACGTAATAAGGTGGCAAGTGCTGCTCTTTAATGTGCATAAATTAATCCACAGGTGTCCTGGCTTTGTTCCTAACCCTTAAAAAGATCGAATTTTAAAAAGCTCTGGAATATGATAATCATATGAAAGCACTCAGTAGGTGTCTCACTGAATGTGTGTGTTTCAAAAAGATACTGAGAAAGAAATGCAAATGCAAAACAAGTTGGCATTACCATAAAATTAATGAAGTAACAAACGTGTTTTCTAAACCTGTGCAAGCGTAATTATGTTCTGTTTAAGCATTCAATTCATACAACACTTTGTTGACAGAAAAAGGGGAAATTATTAGAGGTCTTTCAACAACAATAACAATGAGTCTATACATTGGGGGGGTGTCATGGCCTGTTTTACCTTTATAGTAAATGAAAGAAAAACATCTCTTCTAAAGTACCTGGACATGATATAGAAACTTTAGGTAGATAGTGTTCATATGTGGGTGCATGTTTGTGTGTGTGTGTTTATACTCACCACAACCCCAAACTGCTCAGGCTCTGATAAATTAGAGTACTGGTTTTTATATTTGGCCAGCGCGTTCAGCTGCTCCTGCTCAGGAAGGTGCTTCACAAGGTTCTGCAAGAGCAGTGAGAAAGCAGCCGCGGTCAGAACACCAGACACACACAGTTTATTTCATGAATCATTTATAATCCCAGGGAGATTAACATGCTTGCAATCAGTCAGGAGTTACATGAAATATACTTTAAAGACACCACAGGATTTTTATATTTTGGCTAAAAAAAACAACTGAAAGCAAAAGTTGTGATTTGTGTTTTTTTTCTCGCTTTTTTGGGAAATTTTAAAGACATGTAATTATTCTCACCATTTTCCTCTGATGTGAATAAATCCTGCAACTGTTTGCCGAATATCAAAGCCTTGTATTGAAAATGTTGTTCTTGGTGCCTGAAGCCAAAATAGAATAATTCCATGTCTAGTTTAAAGGTGTTTTTTCTTCTTCTTCTTTTTGTTTTTTTTTATTGATCCATCATAATTGAATTTGCTTTAATGACTATTAGTTGATAAAATGAATTATTCATTGTTTGTAGCTCTTGTTTCTTTAATATTTGTTCCAACTCAGCTTGAATTTTATGACAGCTAAATAATCAAAAGCCTTCAGAGGTATTCATTAACCTCCGCAATATTTGATGCACAAATTAAGAGAGAAAAAACTCAATTAAATAGTTTTTCTTTTTTAGAAACTGCCTTTTAATCAAGAATATGCAGCATGACTAATTTTCTTTGTTTGCTTTGTTGTTTTCATTGCATGAGTCCTATATGATGTGGAGAGCAGGTGTTTTGGAACGATCTCATGACAACAACCCCTGTTGAGAACATAAATTGAATTAAAGTAGACAAATGTACTCAGGAATAAATAATCCAAAGGTTTTTTCTATTGACAACTTAACTGAGAATACAACATTGAGATATTTAAATTGATCAGGTGATCAGTAACTGTATCTATCAGAAACACAAGCATTATTTCATCTGTGAAACAAAGAGAGAAGAAGATGTGGCTCCTGGTTTAATGTTTTTTTTACTGGATAACTTATTTTCTGAATCTGAGTATTAACTTTTAGGGTTTTGATCAGTCCCAAGTACATTTCTGAACTATTTAAACAGTATTAATTAACTCGGAGCCCTCAGGTCTTTTCATCTGATGTTACTGGTAATTTTACATCATTGATCCTTCCAAAGAGCTGGACTGTTAAACGATCTCCCATCGTTTTTACGTTGTGAGTCTTAGTGCTGAGTCTTTTATAAAGAGGCTAAAGTCTTTTCTTTTGTCCATGTGGATGTTTAGTTGAGTTTTTTTTTAACAATTTGCCTTTTTGTTTCATGTCAGTTTTATAATTTCGTATTTCCATTATTGAAGTTGTTTTGAATGCATCAATATACTGTATTTTCTTCTAAAGCCTGTTTTAATTTCTCTGATATAAGAGATTCACAGAATGTAAAATCTGAATTAATTTTCTTCAAGCAGTCGCACACAGTGATCATCTGGAAGACTCACTTGCTTCGGACTCGAGTCCAGTTAAAAAAACTAAACATGGTTTGATCCGGTTCGTTTTGATGACTCAAGTAATGTTAGCTGCTTTGTTCTAAAGTTAAATACGGGACAACCCAAAGATCCGCAGATTTGGACTCTAATGTTCACAGTTGAGTTACGTAATTTCAACCAATCAGACTGGAGTCAGATTGACTTGTCTTCCAGATGGAAACATACTTTAACAACCACTAAGCTACATGTTACCAGATGGCCATCACTTTAGCTTAAAGCTATATGCAGTTTTGAGGTAGACAACTAATCAAGACAACAGGCGGGAGTTGGGACACGGACCTGACCGACTGTGTAGGAGAAGGGCAGCACTAGAAATCCAATTCCAGCCTCAGGTGAAAAGTTTCAGAAACTCTCTCCATCACACAGTCGAGTATGACCAGATTTACTGTAGGCGGCTTTAAGAAATTCAAGCTGTAAGCAATTTTTACAACTTCATGCAAAACTTGTCTTACCTGGATCATGGGTTCAGAGAGCTGCTCCTCATCCACCTCCACTATCATGCGACGGATTTCCTGATAAGGCATACGGAAGGAGCCCAGGAAGATGGCTGAAGACGAAATGGGAGAAAATAACAAGTAAAAAGTGGTGGCACATAAAGAGATGATTTACAACTGTGTTTTATCGTTTTTGCAGTTTCAGACAACCGGTTGTAAAAATTAGTAAAAGAAAACAAACAGAAAAGATGTGATAGAAACTAAAACACTCAAGAACACATAAAGGAAATGAAGTGTGGAGAAAAGAAATAAAATTAAAGGCACTTCCCCTCATGACTCAGACAGAAAACTATTTTGGAACAGTTGATGTTAAAAATCACAAAAGAAACACACACACAAACACAAATACACACGATCCAGCAAGATGAAGTAAATCTTAAAAAAAACTCGTGAGTATATATGAATAATAAAAACTTTATTAACTTATCTTTATGTTTATGGGTTTAGTGTAAAAAAGAAGCTTGACATCACATGATATAAAAAGTTAAACCAGCTTTAAGACAAATTCTGAAATCAGATTGTGCTTCTTCTCTTCTGTCACCAGCAGATTAAACAGCCAGACAGTTAATTACACACACAAGTTGCATTAAAGCACAAGAGTTGTATTTTTTTTTCCACAAGCGTATGAATCATTTTCCTCAATAAATCAATGTCCAGGTAGAGAATATTGGACTTGTTCATCATATTGACTTCATGTATTTACATTTAGGTGTTAAACAGTAATAAAAGCTTCTCACAACAATATGTATTGAGGAAAATGTTCGTCTAGCACAATTCATTAGTGTGAAAAATATACACTCAATCTCAATAAATTATGAATCCTTTAAAAAAATCCTTAAACCTTCAAGTCAAAGCTTTCAGGTCTGTACTCCACACATACAGTAAACCCGCCCACTCACCCTGTTTCTTTTTTTTTTTTGCTTTTTTTTCCTGCTCTGTAATTTCAGCTGCATGATTTATCACTGTTACTGGGCTGATTAGTCACATTTTCTTTTAATACATGAAACAAAGGTCACAGCTCCCCTTGATATAAGCCAATGAGGTGCAAAGATCTGAGAGTGCTTAAGAGATCAGCAGGATCCTCATTAATGCCGGGTGCTTTTAAAACGATCATATTAGGGCCAAGCATACATGTGAGAAGGATTCTGAGTGTGTGTGAAAATTATATGGAGTCAGATAACGAGCGGGTGAGAGAGAGAGAGAGAGAGAATGAATCAATGTCATTGTGCACTGTCACCTTTTCTTTTTTTTTTTTTTTTTTCACCTTAATGGATCCTTAACATTGTTAATTAGAGCAGAGCGAATAGATGACTCACAGGGATCAATGGTCAGGTTCACATTAAGTGCTGTTTTGTAATAACTGCTATGGCAACAAGCAAAGGTGTGAAGATAAATGCAAAAGTCTGAGCACCCTCGTCTGGGTTACATTCACATGAATAGTTCCATGCTCTCCGAAAGGTGAACAACTAGATGCACAAACTTTTTTATCTTCTAGAGCAACATGAAGAACATAAAAAAAAGGACGGTTATGCAAAGATTTCTGAACCCCTGGGATTTCAATGCTGAATAACTTTTACAGCGGCCTCAGATGTTAATTAGTTTTTATCCCCGAGTAAAGGTTGTTCACAGTCTGTCACAGTCATCATTAGGAAAGGCCAGGGGAGAAAAACTTCAAGCTTCAGAAGTACTCTGACTTATCCAATCTTGTCCCAACGATCAGCCATGAACTTCTGGCACTATGGACACCACAGAACTGATGTCCATTAGACAAGAAAAGCTCATAACATAAAAAAAGAAAATCACTTTTAGCTTTTTTTGTCTGAAATATCATTGAGAAACTGCAGGGGGCGGGACTGCTGGAAGGGCAAATCAAAACCCTGTACGAACTGTATACAAACAACTTTCTGGTGGATTTATCAGATTCAGAAGTGGTGATGTATGTTTCTGCAGAGCAGCAGCACCCGTCCAAATATAAAGACTTATGGACATACATCCGGAAAGTGAGACACGTGGAAAGCCGCCACAGAATCTACCAAAATCTGAAGCCTTCTGCAGAGAAAATGTGCAAAAATCCCCAAACTAGAGCCGAAGGACTTTTCTACAAAATACATTTTGCAGTTGTTACACATGGTTAAAGTTGCATCAGGAAATGAGTCCACCTAAAACTGGCTTCAGCTTGTTTTTTTTCTTTCTTTCTCAAGCTAAAGATTTGTTCTCACTTCCTGCCAAAAGTACCTTATATAATCACAAAAAAGGATGAGAAACTCAGACAACTTAAGTGAGATAAGAGTCAAAGAAGTGATAGAGATGCTCGTCGTGCTTCAGTTACGAGTCATGAAGGTTTGTATAAATGCAAATCGAGGTCATGTGGTTCTGCGCGAATTCATACTTACAGAGATTTTGTGCAATCTTGGGATCGAGCACCTTGAGCTCTTTGATTCTCTTCTTTATGGATTTCTTATCCTCCAGATCCTCCTCTTCTTTTTTCACTGAAGGAAACAAAGATATAAAATTATTAGAAAAAGGCAAAATATACCTTTATTCATAACAATACTGTATAGCTGACATAAGAATAAAAATCAAAAATCCCAAAACAGGGGAACTACTTGACTGTCACTATCAATGTTCTAAATAAAAAGGGTATACATAGAAATGTCAAAAGCATAGATGTTAATTAGCAACTCATTTTTAAAATTCATAGATGAGGAATTTTCTTCAGGGCATCAGTTTTTGAACAAATGTAGCTAAAAAAATGTACATTTTTTTTAATATTCTTCAAAGTGAAACTACTCCCTGCTTTACTTTTCTAATTTGAAGCTTGAATCCACCTGATGAGTTCAAGCTCAAGTAATATTTATGTTTGTTTTCCTTTTTGGACCGTTCAGATGGGCTCACACACAGAAACATGCCCCGTGAAGTCGTGTTCACAATGAGAAAATCACCGTTGCTTTTAATTATTGAAGACACCAGATTAAGAGAACAAAATGTGCAACCCAGGAGTATGCTGGGTAATTGTCAGAAGCGGTAATTATCACGAGTGTGTGTTGAGAAGAGACAAAAAGAATAGCAGAGAATAAAGGAGAGGAAGAGTGTAAAGGAACACAGGGGTTAATCCGCAGGATAGGTATGTCTGCTGCTCCTCACAGGCTCGCTCTGCTTTCAGGAATCCTGTTTCCAATTAAAAAGTGAAGAGGTATGCTTGGAACTCCCGCATGAAAACGACTAGTAGCGTGTTCACAAACACGAACACCTACAGCACAGCTCACCATGCACAGGAGAAACAAACACAGCCACACACTGAGCTATCCTTTGACTTACGTGGCTCCTCTGCTGGTGCACTCTCCTCACAGTCTTTCAGTGTGTGTGAGAGAGAGAAAAGCAACATACAAGGAAGACAATGAAAAAAAAAATGAGTGAAGTGTAAAATGAAGAGGAAAGAGAATGAAATTAGAGTTTAGTGATGGAGTAAAATTTGTTATTTTCATCATATTTTCTAGTTATTTCTGATGATATTAGAACATGTTAATAGTAAAATTGTTCCATTGTCTATAAGACACATTCAAACAGCTGTCCAGATGTAAAACCTGATTCAATGATGTTTTAACTATTTTATTTCATTGAGCCCCGAGAAAATGTGACATTTATTGGTGTGGTTCACATCAACGTAAGTACTGCTCAGTCTAACCACCACAAAGTGATAAAAAACAAGCTGTAGATTGTGTTTGGTTACAAGATGAACACTGATTATGTAACATTGCTTTTTCTTTACTTGAAACTGAGTTTAAACAGTCATGAAAGGGTAGTGGGTTCTTTGCATCATCTTCCCAAATTACACCAAACCCAATTTCTCCTAGTCAGCTTGTTGGATGAGTAAAGATACAACGTGCATCATTCCCATTGTCTGGATAAACATATTCATTGCAGAGTGGAGTTTGATCTGTACAACATCCGTGTAGATGAAGTCTTGAATCATTTTAAGACGTACAGCAGAAGTAAAATCAATAAATGTGAGAATAACTCGCTGGTTTCATCTAAATAACTTATTCCATTAGGATGTTTTATTAAAATCCAACATAGTCTCATTTAATCCAACACAACAAGTTGAACCACAAACACAGTGAGAATATTATTAACTAAAATTATTAAATACACCTGACTGGGTCCAATAAACCACGAGTCAACCTCACATAACAAAACTACAACCATCTTGAAAAAGTGATAAGATAGAGATCGCATTACACACACTGGACTACACACCCACACACACACACTGACTCCACATCACCTCAGGTGTTATCTGTTAAATCGGCTAATTAGATCACCCTCGTCCAGCATCACCCCTCAATCTCCCCGGCTCCTCTTCAGGGAAGCCTGCTTATTATATATCAGCCAATTAAAATGTCCAGCAGAAGGTCTGAGGTCACTGGTTAATCAATCAGAGGGAGTGGCGATAGTTGCGCTCATCAGATTGTGCCGTCACCCAGGAAGTGAGGCAGAGAAGAATCTGCTTGTGAGAGTGGAACAGATTGAGGGGGTGGGGGGGTCCTGCGTTACATAACAGAGCTGGTAAAGGCTGGAGAGAAAGAGATTACATCAAACGGATGTACATGTTACAGATATAATGGTACTTCTGTTAGTTTTGTATTCACTGGACTCAAATTGTTGGTGGTCACATCTGGTCAGATGTTTGGAAGAAAACTGGAAACTGGAAGAAAATATATCCAGTTGAAATCAGACTTACTAGTTGTTTACAATGTGTTTTTTTTTTTTGGTAAGTGGAAACTTCTAAATAAAATTCAACATTTATGTTAATTGGAGCAAATTTTCATGTTGGAAAGCGTCTTAGTTTTCATTCCTAACTCTCTGACACATAAACCAAACAGAAGCATTTGAGAGATTCCAGATCCAGAAATAACAACATTTATCTCAAACCAAAGCATCTTAATGTCTTTAGACATTTTGGAAATTCCCTCATGAATAGGGTTCTCCCCAAAAATATTTTTGATGATCTTTATTAGCACTCAAGGTGGCAAATATTTTCATACGGTTTTATAAACAAGAGTCCAAATATTCATCTTAACATGAAACACTTAAACAGGCCATGTTTTACCATACAGCAAACAAATCGACAATGTCTACTTCCTGTTTAACTCTACATATGGTCTGACAGGAAACTAGTTTGGATGTCAAATGAAAGATGTGAAGTTCTGATTGAAAAGGCCAACAAATTCCTTACGAACTAACGGTCATCAAAAACCCAGTTGGACTGGACTACATGCTTTGTGGCAAGGGGACACATCGAGGTTCATTCAGTGGACAGCTGGGTCCTAAATTAGACTAGAGTCTAGAAAAACCTGCCATTGGATGGGCCAGAGAGATCATGACCAGAGACCAGAGACCTCAGAGCCAGCCGCATGATGACCCTGGTTTGTCTTGTTCAGCTTCAAACTTGCACATTCCAAACACAAAGTGAACTAAACCGACTGAGACTGAGAGGACATACACTCAGAACAAAAAGTGTTTGTTCTCTGTTTTAATGGGTCCAATTCAATCGTGAGAAAAAATTGAGTTTCACTGAATGTGACTCCAAGAACAAACGGCATGCAGTTCATTACAGTGACTGATGTGTTAACAAGGGAAGTCAATAGGAAAGTCAACAAATTAAAATTTATTTTATATGAATAAAAGTGATAAATAGTGATGATAAAAGTGGTCAGATACACTTTAGCCATCAAAAATAACGAAATGCTGTTTGTATTTCAAAGAAATTGCTCATTATTAAGGATTAAATTAATGTGGCATCTGGTTCAGTAAAACTTTTTTAGTTTTTTTAACTAACAATAACTTCATTTTTTTTACATTTCCATTAAAATAAAATATTTCCCGTCTTTAAAGGCCAATTAAATCCAATCTGTAGGTATAAAACTCCATCGTAGATTAAATTATTGTGTTCGTTTATTTTTCCCACATCATCAAAATTAGTATCGGGAATCAAATACTTTCTTTAGTATCGATATGAAAGTTGAAACGTTACTATCAGAACAACCGTATTTGTAAATGCTGTTTGCAGTTTGTGGATAACAGTCATAGTCCTTCAGAACAAGAGCAGATATGAATTACTCCGTCTCTGACTAAAAGCCCCGTTAGGATCAGAAACTGATACCAGATTATACAGAAAGAGGAAACAATAATCAGTAACAACAGTCCATTAGAAAAGGCCTGCTCCACTCTGCAGAACACAAACTTCTACGTTATTCTTACGGACATTAAGACCTCGTCACAATAAACTGATAAATGTCAGTTTGATGGCTGGACTGTAAGAAAACAGAACAGATGACAGTGTTTCATCTTTATCTCAAGAGCAACATAACTTGGGAAGTATATTCACTACTACACTAAGAGTAAAAACCACAAACATATTTATCTGTGACTCTAACAGAAACACGGCAGGTTATACAAAAAAAACAAACTTTATCATTTTATTATTGTTTTCTCAGGAAAAAATAAGTATAAGTATTTAGTCTTATGGTCAGATGGGGATACAGTTATCAGACTTCTCATGTGTAGCAATTCTGTTAGTTGGTTTTGATCTGATCTCTGCCACAGTTTAGAGGGTCTTGTCAACATGTAACAGTGTGCACATGCACACACATTTCCCAAACAGGCGCCCTTCCCACAAGGCACTATCACTGAATTCTGCTATCAAGGCACTAAAGGGAGAGGTGGATGAAATAAAACTGCTGTGAAAGAACATGACTGATGCTGTACATGACAAGAAGGCCTTAGAGACAAGCGAGTAACACCTCAACCCCCACCTCCCCCAACTCCCCCACAAAGTCCCACCCGCCCCTTTCCCTCCCCACACAAATCTCTCTCTCGTTGTCCTCGGCTCTTTTCACTCACACCGCGCCACTTCATCTTATCAGGGTAGATTTCTAATCAGAAGAAGCGCTTTACTGGAACTGCCCGCTTTTTTCCCCTTACACACACACACACACACACACACACACACACACACACACACACACACACACACACACACACACACACAGAAAATCAAATTAGAGTATACCATATACTTAGTGACTTACACAAAAGTCAGAGGAGTTGAGGTATTTAAACCAAACTGGAAAAAAAGGAGATTTGTACAGTTGTTTTAGCCTTGAGGTTTCTCTGCCTTGTCTCAGATTTCATATGGATGAATGAAAATACAGAAACTATCTCAGAAATTTGCGCTTCCTCTGCAGAAGAATCCCTCTCCAGCTTGGTAAATACAATGTATGCAGAAGTAAATGATCGCTGTTTAACGTCATCCATTATTTTTGGTTTATTCGGTGCATTTCGATGGGCTTAAACGCAGATTATAACTGGATTAAAAAACCAAACGCAGGCAGCAGATTGGATGTTAGTTGAGAGTTAATGTAAAGATGTAATGTACGGATCCTGATTTTGAGAATAAGAGCCACAGAAAAGTACATTTTTCTAATCTTTTAATAAAACTAAATCAGATATTTAATGCAGACTTTGCTTTTGTCAAACTTCGTATTCAAATTTTTAAAGCTTTTGTGAACAATCCTGTAGGACACACAGAAATAAGCACAAAGTAATGTGTGTACAAAACCTACTTAATGACTGTAATTATTAAATGAAGTAGAAATAGCTTGTACAGCATACAAAAGGCTACTTAAATGTCACATTACATTATCAAATCAATCTTTTGTAATAAAGTGGCAGCTAATCACTTCAGAAATCATGACATGGTCTGTCCACATCCTGTGTTATAATCTTTGGCTTAAATCTAAAGCCATTTTAAATTATTTGTTCAGTTTCCTGCTATTAATCAGCTGGTGAAACGTCTTTATCTAAAAACCTTCTAATATTTAAAGATCAGAATCAAACAAACAGGACAGACATGAAAATGTCTCAACGCATGAACACAAGCTGGTCTTCACATATTCATCTTTATTACAGTTATGTGTCATTTTACTTTGGATTTAGATGTGTACTAGAGCAACGTGGAAAGAGTCCTTTTTATTTTGTTATAAAAGTAGAATCTGTGTAAATTCTTACATGTTTTTCTATCTACACATTTATCTGCACAGATATAAAGTCAATGTGATGAAGGAAACATGGATCTAACAAGTCATCTATACGTTCAATTCCAGCTGAGAGTCAGCAAACCTTTGAGCCTTCTACAAACAAGGTGCTTTTACCATTTTAACTTGTGGTTTGCTTGAGAATTTTCTTTGACAGTATTTTTCACTGTTGTAAGCAGGAGATGAGTATCTATTTAACCCTTTAACTGTCAAAGTAGCAGAACTGTACCAGCTCCAGCCTCAGAATAAAAATATAATAAACATGCTTTTAAATATATCATATGTATTTTTACTTGCCACCACCAACTGACAGTGACATAAATCTTTGATTTGAACACAGCTTTTGTGAGCAGTCACACATAGCACATTTTAGTAAAAAAGAAAAATGATATTTAGATTTGTAAATGCTTTAAAGTAATGTAGATGGAAATGGGGGCGGGGGGTTCCAATGACAATAACAGTTATTTTATCCAGCCAGGTTACAGAATGAACCATTAAATGTGAAAATTTAATTTCCAATGGGAAAAAATGGCCCAAGTGAAAAAGTAAAATAATTCAATAAAATGAGGTAAACTATGTTTACAAAATAGTTTTTTTCTTGAAGTATAATTTTTCAAAATTGAACTATTAACTGTCAAACAATAGAATATTATACACTGTATTTTTTATTAAAGGCTTATAACAATAATAAAATTGCCACTTGCTACCTGTGGTGCTTTGAAAGTCCACCAGAGGGATGATGATCTACACAGAATCTGACATCACAGGTTTTTGAGGAAAGTATTAATTCTGTTAAAGAATTAACACTCTCAGAAACTCAGACATAAAGGTGTCGAATGTGAAACATTGGCTGTTAAGAGGTTAAGCTCTCCTGTGCACATGGTTAAAAGCAAGTTCATAATTAAGCGTTGATTAAAATGTTCAATCAATTTAACTGTTGATCAAATACCAAATCTAATCCTCATATGTAGCACGTTGTAGACAGTGATTCCTCACGAAAATAAAGAGGCGCTGACTCGATTGTTAAGAAACAAGAACAGATTAAGTCGGGTTCTGGAGAATGACTCCGGATCCCAAACCGACCAGCTAAATGTTGCATCACGGATTTCAAGATTTTTAAACAGTTCAAACTACATCGGCGGAATTATCCAGTATTTGTGAGTCTTACTCCCTGCGGTTTTGATGAGTCCATATGATATGAAGCATGATATAGTTGAACCATTGTCTCTATCAAAAAGCTGATAAGTGCACAGAAAGGGGAAGGTTGAGACGGCAGCAGTTTTCGAAGGGTAATTAAATCACTGTGTTTCTAATAACCAATCAAGGCAGTCATGCAGGTGAAGTTTAAATCATTGCTATTAAGGGCGCTCTGTAACAGGGTTAATTTAGGAGGCCTCACAACTGGATCTACAAACAACACATAATCAGGCAGTTATCTACTGACTTCAAAGGACATTATATATTGATATCCAACCGTAAATTAAAACTTGACTAAGTCTTATTATAACTCAAAGTCACATATCCTTAAAAAATAAAATATCACTGTTACGGTGCTGCAAAAAGGATGAAACTTCATCTTAATAAGACTATAAGCAAATCTAGGTCCCACAACATGAGCAAAATTACACATATATTTATTTATTATAACACACACGACTGCCTGAAGCAAAATCCAGTATGAGGCATCAGATGCACAGGAGGGGGGGCTGTCTGCAGCAAGTGAACAAATCCACCACTCCGATACATCTGTCAGCTCTACCAGTCAGCAGACTGGGGAAGAATAGTCAAACAGGCTGCACAATTTGACTGTTGACTTGCTTTATGGTTCGGATTCCACTAAGTCCTGAACTTCCGTCAGCTTGACAGGAAGAACAAGAAAGCACAAGAGACGTCAGACAGACGTCCACTTGTAGCTTTAACCGTACATACCTACCCTAAGGTTTTCTCTCGGCCTTATCAATGCACACAGTTCAGCCTGCTGCACAGCAGTCAGAGAACAGCTTGAATTGTCAGTTTGCACATGGAGTTTCTTTCCCCACCGGGGGTGTGCTAGCACCAGCGAGTGTGAAACAGAGAGGGAGATCAGAGTAATGAAGTGAAGGAGCTGTGTTGTGAGTCAGCTAATCAAAGTGAACCATGCAGGGCCACCTCTCCCTGTGATCAAGACTAGATGACCCTGGGCCATAATTAGTCGGAGACTTTCATTCTGATAGCAGCAAATTAACAGACTTCATTAGGGGTTTTTTTTCCAACTATGTCTGTTTTTTTTTTTCCTGCAGAACCAAGATCAGTAAAAGTGCTCATGTAAGAGCAGCAACATCTACAATGTCCCAGTCAATTACTCTTCACAAAGAGATGAACATATCCCACCGAGAGAACATATACTCTTTAAAAATCACATCTGCAAATCTGGTCTGAAGTTCACTGACACTGTATGATAGTGAATTGATTGGAAGCTTGTTAATCAGTGTGATTCTCAGTGGAATAGTGCCCTCTATAGGCGTCTTGAAATTCCACCACTGGCCTCCTAACGTGTGTGTGTGTGTGTGTATATATGTGTATAAGCTAAATGAGTATTTTCTGACTACTCTGTCATATCAGGTTTGAAGCACTGTTATCTCCATTTCATTTCAGTGTGACAGCACCAGTCTGATCTGAGCAGTTGTTAAGCCCACCCTAACATTTCACAAGTCATTCAATGGATTGATGACAGCCTAAATCATTCACCTCTGAAGTCATTTCTTTTTTCCCCCTACTTTCTACCTCGTGCTCTTGCAAACACATGCACGCTCACCCCGTCAACCCCCCCCCCCCCCCCCCCCC
>SSNP01000050.1:623578-668756 GCA_006937955.1 Pachypanchax playfairii | reverse complement strand
CCCCGTCAACCCCCCCCCCCCCTCCACTCCATCCACAAACCTGCATCTGCGCATGAAAAATCACAGCGGAAAATAAAGTCGCAAAGGCAAATATGTTTTTAACGAGCCCGCCCATTACTTTGGTTATATGAGAACATAAAAAAACAAATTGGGATCAAATTGAAGTGCTGATGCCTGAGAAAAAAAAAACTGAGGCAGGAGAAAAAGGAGGGAAAAAAGGTAGAGGATTAAAAGAAGAAAAAGAAAAGAGAAGGAAAACACACGAGAAGGTTAAACATACAGGAAAAAAAAAAACCTGCGACTGAGGGCAACGAGTGCTTGTGGAGAACTTGTGACATTTTCAAGCATTTCGGGACGCTGTCAGTAGATGCAGGTAATTGGTGTGCAGTACCAACAAAAGGAATTACACAGTAACACATAAGCAGTTTGGAAAGGCTTTATTATGTGTACATTTCAAAATACATGTGAAAAAAATCGGGCTGGACATTGTCAAAAGAGATTTGCAGCGCACCGTGTGATCAGACCTTTCTTTTTAACAACAATAGGAAGAGCCTTTGATGATGCCGTATTTGATGATAAGTGTCATAATGGCACAGATTTTCTGTAGCCATACAAAAACTCATTATAAAACTAATGGTGCTCTTCGAAATGTCAAAGCAAAAGCACAAAGTGAGTGGGGGGGGGAGAGAGAGACACAGAGACTGGAGAGAAAGTCCATTTGATCAGAGCAGAAATACACCAGTGGAAAGCAACAGTAACTACAACACAGCGTGAGGCTGACATCCTGCTGGCATCCTCAGACACTCAAAGTGGTTCAGAACAAACTATATTTACAGCATTTCAGGTCATTTTTGCAAATAATCCTAAGCTTTACTGTCAGTGAACACGGATTCATTTCAAACCTTTCAACAAGCGTTACAATCCGCTCAAACGAAACAGGAACGTGATCAGAGACGAGCGGGGTAATTAGGTAATCTAAGTTTTGCACTTAAGACAAATTGAGGATAAAGGAGAATACAACAATGAGAAACTTGACTTTCTGAAACCTCGTTAAGGCTTTAATGAAGGCCACCTACGAACAGTTCTTATTTGTGCTTTAATCCCCACCTTCTCTCGTCTCCAATCTCCTTATAATTCCTGCGATGGTGTCCACCAACCTACTCAGCTTCTTTTGTCTTATTGTAATTCAAAAGCTTATCAAGTTCCCCACATGGCAGACTACAAAAGCTTTTGTGGTTCTAAGAAATATCCCACCTTGCATTTGAGAGACCCATTACCCATCATGGATATGTTAAGTGGATATGTTAAGTGGGCCCAATTTAGATGTGTTCTGAGGGTTATTGTAGTTAAGACTGACAGTGTTGAAGCATGAATTTGAATGATCATGACTCTTTAATGTGTCTCGAAGTTTGACAAGTCACGACAAGCCGTCAGCCCTGACCGTGGTCTTTACCTCCATGTGGGAGCTCTCCCTTCACAAAACCACCTATACAAGCTTAACCTCACACACACAGACACACACACCTTTTCCATCAAGTATTCCACAAATATGCTTGTTCAGATTGACAGAACCCACACAAGCATGCTTCCTTCTAGGGTCATTATATTTATATGGAAATGGGCTGTCTAATTATCTCTTACAGTGAGCCAGCAGTGAGAAAAGAACTTGTCTTTCTCCAGTTTTCTTTTTAACAGGCAACATTGATCTCAGGAGTCAGACATCCACTAAGACCACAGCCTTAATTTCATAATAAATTACGATTGAAAAAAGGGGACACTTGTAAAACCCAATTGTCCAAACTTTCATACCTCATCCCCACTTTTTTTTTTTTTGTATTAATATACAAGAAATTAAAATTGTACCTTTGTGGTTTGATGTTATACCAGATTTGAGTTTTTTAAGCCAATAGCAGTTCATGATTAATGCAAATGTCCAATGGTAAATCAAAGTCCAGAATAAACACAATTGAGGTAAGTAATTAAGCAATATTTCATCAAAATAAACACACAAAAAAAAACAGATATGTCCAACATGAGCAGAATGCAATCAGCTCAAGGCATGTGCAGGATTACAATGTTTGCAAGGATAAAACCAATCTAATATCCCTGCTTACCCTGTATATAGATTGATCTAATTACTGGTCTATAAATTTTAAGCAAACAATAGAAGGACTACTTTTCATCGCCTCTGAATCCCTCAGCACATAAATCCAGTGTGCCATGATTGCTTTCTAAGTGCTGCTCCAGTGCTACTTTTTCACCCAGTGAAAACAGCAATTGCAGAGCACAGCAATAGCAAAGATATTTTATTACTGCTGTGTTTTATCTTCTGCCTTGCCTTCTGTACACACAGTATTGTGGAGGCCAAACTAGAGCAAACCAGCATTTATATTGCATAACAATTGATTCCTGTGAAAGTTCTAGCTGCTCAATAGAAACTAACAAAGTCAAAACTGTGGTTTAGTTAGTCTCCTTAGGCGTTTAGTGATTACTGACATTTATCACGCAGATTATGACAATAATATACATGCAGCAAATATGGGGCTCAGGCGATCTTTAAATCTAATGCAATGTTCCCTTTTAGACATAATGAGTTATTCGTGTCACTGAGAACGTTGAGCATGTTTTTCATGCTCCTGTAAGAATACCAGAGAAATAATATTTATTTTATTTTGAACTTTAACTTTACACGAAAAAGCCGGACTACAAAGTTCAAAAGTGTTAAATTTCCAGTGTTAGTGTTGAGTATTAAAATACAGTGTTAATTTAACTCTTTTTTTAGTCTTTTTAACTCCATGAGAGTAAATCTCTCAAAGGAGTTGGTGTTAATTTGGAGAGTTACATTTAAGCAACTCTGTTAAGTGTTGAATTTCAAATTAACTCTGAACAGAGTTGCTCATCAGAGCTGGGCGGGGGGCGGAGCCAATGCCAGGGTCTGAGTTTTACCCAAAATGCACTTGGAGGCTTAATCTGCAATTTCATTGTAAATTTGTGCACCATAAAGCTCTGTGTGAGAGTTAAAATAAAGCCGGTCATGCAGCACAACAGTTTTTCAATATTTGGCCCCTTCTACATCATTAAAATCAGTCGGTCTTTTAAATCTTTCAGCAACCGTGACTCAAACCTGACTGAGGTAACCTAATACAGGCTGCCTATTATATAATATTGTAAATAGTTCTCAGACTTTGAGCTTCTCTGAACTTAAATTGTGAAGGGGGCATTCACCTGCTTCTCTCTGTGGTAGAGGCCTTCCCATGTTTATGTTACAGCGTGCTCATCAGACAGTCTCAAATGTAGAAGATCAGTGACAATGTTGTCTGTTATAAAAGTTGTGCTTAACTCTCTCTGGAGTTAAACAGGCAACACCTAGTGCTAACTTTTAACTCTATGGTCAAGTGTTAAAAAGTCAACACTGATCAGTGTTTATAAGTGTTACATTTTAAATACAGACAGAGTTAAAAGAAACTCTATCTCAGTGTTAAATGTCCAACACTTTCAAAAGTGTTGTTGTAACACTTTGTGGTGTGGACCCATATAGACACTTTGAAAGTGTTGAATTTAACTCCAGTACAGTTAAATCAACCCTGTAGAATTTGCTGTGTACCATGACTGACCAGCTCCAGAGTCCCAGTCAAACCCAATTTTAGTGCTCATTAACTGAAATGTGATATTCAAAACCATTTCCAGTGAATCAGAAGGACTATAAGACCCTCATGTGTACAGAAATCAACTCCAAATAATTGTTTTTAAGGCTCAGGAGCTTCAATTTGACAAAGATTACATTTAACACAACCATAATAAATCCTAAATAATTATTATAATTTAAAATCAAATTTAGAATTTGAATGTTGCTTTCTGACCCATATTCCTGTATGTTTAAATAAATAATTCAGTAATTATATCTCCTTTTGAAAAATATAGGTTCTTAGGTGGTGAATTCTCCCGGGTTGCGTCTTCCTGCAGCAGAAGTGGGTTATTACCACATGCTTGCATCCTGGGGAGAAATGGCAAACTGATTTTGTGATCTTTGAGAGTTCAGTCTAATTGGATGTTATTTATTAGCTGTTAAAAGAAAAGCCCTGGGAAAAGGCAGCTCTCATGTTGTTGTTCATTTTCCAAGCGCAGCAGCAACAAATCCATCTCTCTGCCATCTTCTGATGAGCAAAGAGAGAGAGAGAGAAAAGGCCACTTCCTTCCTGAAGTCAATTAAGACACATGTGAAAACGTGTCAAAAATTGATTTGATCGTGACGTTTCAGAGCTTGATAACAATACAGTGTGAGAAGGAATTAAACTGGTAAATATTCTGAGGGATAAATCTGAATATTGTGCTACGACAGATAAATCTGCTTCCTGTGTCGCTGAAATGTGATTAAAGCAAATATTCTGATGATTGTATAATATGATATATATTGTATTGTCTATAATATATCATTGTATAATATAACCATGGATCTGCTTCCAAACATGTCTGTGCTACAAAAAGTTTCACATATGGACAAATTATTTAATCATTCATCTACATGATATGATGTGATTTTGAAGCTTTCTTTACATCCAGAAGATGCTTAGCTACATGCTTTTATTTTGGTAGGTTTGATGATGGAAAACGTCTCCAGACACAACCAGTGAAATCACAGAGGTTGTAGAAACTTCTTACAGCTGTTTGCAGCTTTCTGTGTGTTTCTTTTTTAACTGGTTGTCAACTGTTTTCCCTTTGTGTTTGACTCAGGCGAAGGATACATTTAGAAATAGAAATAGAAAGAAAATCTCATCAGCTCATGTTTATATTACAGTTTTTACAAAGTAGCAATTACAATTGAGAGGTAAAAACTGGAAACACAAAAGACACATTTAGGCACTAAATGTTACCATTAATTGATTATGAGGAGAAGAAACACCTTTGATTTCTGTCCCAGAGCACATCGTGCAGCCAAGCAGAGTCACAAAAATAACGATACGACTGAGACAAGACAGAACCAGAAACAAAGCAGGATGGTTAGTTTTATTTGAGACAAGCTTTATTTCAAAATTATTTTTTTACGTAAGTAAAAAGAAAACAAAGCTTTGCTTTAAATAAAACCCCTTGTAACGAAGCGTAGAGAGATTTTATGTTCATTAGGAAAAAAATACGGAGTTTGGACAGTTTAGATTAATAATAGATATTTATAATAACAGACTCATCAGAACAAATGAGCAGCAGATTCTTGTAATTAAAGAGAATTACAGACATTGTGTGTATTTAAGTAAAACAGTGTTTTCAGTCCTCGAGCATCACTGACCTGCACGTTTCCCTGTTGAAACACACCTGATTTCAGTTGATGGCTGATTAACAGGCTTCTGCTCAACTTCAGTCATCTGAATCAGATTGTGTTCAAGTAGGGAATCATCTAAAACAAACAGGACAGTGATACCCGAGGAACACAACTGTGTAAATGCTTCAGTGCTCTCTGAAATACATGACAAGTAGCTGGTAATCATGACAGCTGATGGTCACAGTGCTGGAATTCTATCAGACATCCCAACTCGAAGCCACATGGACCAGATCAATTATTATATCAACTGATATATGAATATATTTATTATTTATTTAACATTTTTCCTGTAATAGAGACTGAAGTGAACTGTTCAGGGAGTTCCCAGAACCTGGACAGTCACTGAAACTAGACACTGACGGTGACAAATAAAGAACTGTTGCATGTGCTGCAAAACAAAAGGTCAAACAAGCCGTCGAGCAGAACAAATACAGGCTCAAGTTCTCAAAGGACGGAAGAGAGGACTACCATCAACAGCTCAATGCAGGGAACTTTGAGTCATTCCTTTGGACAGGAGTCCTCCAAATGACACCATGCAGATTTTACTAGAACACAGCGTAGAGGATCAAGAATCAAGAAACGTGAACCAACCTCCTGAACGAGCTTACAAAAGACAGAAATACAGATCAGAGATCAGAAGACACTTTATAAAAATAAAACCTCTCAATGAAATAGGTTTTTGTTTCCAAATAAGCACGATGACCCATGTGATTACCTGAGTTACGCTGCGTTTGTCCGGGGAAATGTAATTCAACCTCATTATCATCGTGGTTAAAAAGTATCATAAGTGTCAGAACATCCCAATTGAAAATAAAATCACTGTGAACATCATGAGACAAAAGTCTGATGGACCATAACGCAGAGCGCCCGTCCTGCTGTGGAGGTTGTCTATGAAATGCAGCAAGCAATGACAGAAATATTAATGTTACACTAACGGCCATTTATCTAAAAGTTTATTTTCCTTCATCTGTGTTTATGGACAAAATTGTCCCACAGATGATAGAAGATTTAATCTTTGTGAAATAAACAAATATAACCTTTCAGCTATGTGCTACGGGGGAAAAGATAACATCTTAGGACACAAGTAGGAAGAAATAGGACTGCGTGCCTGGAGTCATAATGGCATGAACAAACCGGGCTCTCACAGGGACAGCAGGGAAGAAAGAAGCTGTTCTGATTGCAGCTCAAAAAGTCCTGAGCAGCAACCACGCATGTTCATGGTGTGGAAAACTGAATCCTGTTAACACAATCATAGTATACAAGACATCTACAATCCTAAAATGTGTCTTCCTTACAAAGTAAAAGAATTTAGTAAACTGTTGACATGGCTCCAGAAAAAAAACAGCGAGCAGAGTTTCTGACATTCCATCAACTACACAGAGATCCAGTCCATACCAAGTATTTCTTATGGCTTTGAAATGTTATTGCAAAGTTTTATCATTCGAAGAAATCAAGCAGAGACAGATGCTGGTTCACAGTTGTTTCACGTTACACAGGCAATTCACTAGCACACACTGACTCTCGCCAAGCAGCAGCCGTGTTGCAAGAGAGCAGACAGGGAATTAAAAAACAAAAAGCATAAAAATAATGGAGTTAGTTTATCTGTCTCAGCTTTCAGTTAGGGAGAACATGAAAGTAAGTCTGTACCAGAACATCATTTGTTCATAACTAGTTCCTTAACTCTGGATCATTTTTTAAGACTAGTATTTGAATTTCCCAAGCTGTTTATCAAGCTAAGGCTTTTGACTATTTTATTTAAAGAGGCCCTTTCATTAAAAACAGTTTTTCTGAGGTTTCTGTTGAATATTTTAGCCCAACAAGTGTTCTTACCTTCATAGTGGGTGTGAAAACAAGTCAACAACTTCTCTTTCAGTTTTAATCTCTCAAACTATGCAGGTGGTGATAACACCCGAGTCCGAACGGCCTGTATCTGTTTCCTCACAACTCCTTCGTTCATTAGTTTTAGGCAGCCCCCACAGTTGAAACCACGCCTAGCATGCTGCTGGCTAAAAAGCTGTACCCTAAGATGTAGCAAACAGGAAGACACGACGTCTGACGTTGCCATGCGCAGCGGGGCAGGAAACAGTATTCTTTGCTCTCATAGGCTCGTTTGTTAGCCAATCAGAGACCAGCAAATTCGAACAATGAATATGAACGAGCTGCTGACGAGCCACTAAAATTTTAACACAGACAGATTGAAAGGTCTGTTAATCAGTGTTTCCTGAAATTTTTTAGATATAAAATGTTTCATATTACTGTTTAATACTTGAGAAATAACCACAAAGTCCTAAAATGTGTATGAAATGGCCTCTTTAAGGGCAAGACTGAAATTGTCAAGCCGTGAATTTAATGACAATTTCTAAATTAATCCTGGGAGTCTGCAAATTATCAGCTGTGACCTCCGGCCTGCAGACGATCCCTACGATTACTGTTCAGTCAATATTGTGCAAACTGAGATTGCAGTTAAGATATGTAAGACTTTTTATGAATTTATTTTTTGGGATTTTAGTTCAGAACTGTAGAAAGGTCATCGTAACACCCTTCTGTCCGCCTCCTCCATCAATTCTGCAATCAGTGTTGGTCGCTGTCCTGCTGTGTGCAAGTTATTGTGAAGGATTTGAGATTTTGCTTAAAATTGTGCTGTACTGTTATAACGTCAATCACTTTGGGCATCTTAGTCTGGCACGGCTTCAAATATTTTAAGTATTTTATTTAAAATTTTCTAAAGATAAAAATAAAAATAGACCCCCCAAATATGTCCCAAATGGTAGCGCTGAAAGAAAGGTCAGCTGATCGCCAAGGTCAGTGAGAGTAATTCTGGGCCAAATTTGATGACAATCTTTCCAATTTCCAGCCAGACATGTAACAGAAAAGTCAATTTGATGGGGGAACAGGAGAAGTCATGGGATTACCGCAGACATTTGAACATATACTGTTATCTTGAATCTACTAATGTCGGTACAAAATATTGTGTTCATCCATCTACAATAGCCTGCTGTTCCCACACTGCTGGAACTTAAAATAAACTTTATATACAATGAAATCATTCGAAACTTGCTGTGGCATCATAATGCCTCTCAAAATTTGGTTCAGAGCCATAATTTAAAATTTTCCTTTCAACCAATGTGCAGTCTCTCCCTCCCTCTCTCTCTCGCAACTCCTTGAAGCATCAGGAGAGGAACAACAGCGTACACGGAAACTGAGAAGGAGGAAAACGAAACAAACGCCAAGTGTTTTACTTACAACTACAATAGTGCTCATTAACCTGTGCAACAGTCTCTGACAGCAACTGTATGAGCTGCTGAAAAGAAGAAAAATAAAACTAAAAAAAAAAAAAAAACTGCAGAAATTGGACGTATTTAACACTGTCAGTTGTGAAGTTGAGGACTGCCACTTCTCACCAAAAGGTGGTTCATTTCAAACACCCAGAAACTGCTTGATGTGTCAACTTTAGAAAAGTATTTAAAACAAGTTAAGAACTAATTGCTGCTTATTGTATGTCCTGATTGACACTAATTATGCCTGTGGACAAAACTGAGTTGATTTGTTTACTTTCAGGTTACAAAGCTAGTGTTTCTCCAACAACAACACAGGTCCATCAACAGGGATTAAAAGGTATGAAGACTAAGTCTTTGCCCTCCAATACTATTGTTTAATGTCCAGCCTTACCATTTTCTCCAAGGATACAATGCTGTACACTTAGACCACAGAAAAAGATTGTATTAAGCTGAAAACAGGCTGTGTTTACATGCCTTTTGCAAGTCTTGATCTGTTTTCATGTTGTTGTGAGAATGAGCTGTCAAGCAGCCGTTTGGATCCATCATCTCTAACTTTGTATCCAACTTACTGCCGTCAGTTTCACTGTGTGATCTGAGACTGACACCTGTATGTTCTTTTAATGCTGCTAAAAGTGTTTTAATTAAAATCTGGAGAGCTGTGGCCATTCTTGCGGTCAAGAGAAGTCTCAGCTAATAAATATCAGTAATTAACATTCTGAGCAAAAGTGGACCGAAATCAGAAAAGATTCTGATTTTTGCGGGGTCCTAAACAATTTAAAGAATGTATTTGTTTGTTTTGCTGTTTTAAAAGACAGATTTGGGTTCAACAATCCAAAAATATGCAGTTAAAACACAATGGAGACCAACATTATACATCTGCTGTTTTCTATTAAAAAAAAAAGTGAAGTAGTTTGAATATCAGTGTAAATTTAGATATGAACACCTTTCAGAATAGTCCCAGTTGTTACACTTCTGACAAATTTCTAGGCTTTGTTGTATAATAAGTTGTATGTGACAGAAAAGTCATATAAGCCAGTAATACTAGATTTCTGATGTTGTTGAGCTCAGTCAGACACCTCTGTCTCAAAAATCTATCTGAATGTAAAATTCTGCATTTTCTATCCAGATTCAGATTCTGTGTTTATGTATAACTTAAATGTGATTAAAAAACTGATGACAGTAAACAGATCAGGTAAAAAAAATGTACTGGTGGTACTTGTACTGGAACCAGCACACTGTTTTTTGGTTTGTGATTCAGAAAGCCTTGGAATACTTTACCCAAGACCCCTTAAAATTATTCTGATGAAGTATAGTTGCTTGGAAGCAGAATATAAAGAAAGGAGAGGTGGCTCAAAGCATTGCACATCAGAAAACCTTGACTTAAGTTTTGGTCAATAAAATCCTTTGAAAGGCCACTCAAAAAACTGGGGCTCTTTGCACTAAGGTTTTTGTTTTTTTTGCATTCTGAAGTTTAAAAAAAACAGAATAGGTGGTGAAAAAAGACAATGAAATGGTGCACGTACTCCCATCTGCTGACATTTACCTCATTATTTCATATTTTCCTATGTTTCGGACATTTTGGTGCTGCAACCTTTGGGCAATGGGTGCATAATCACCACCCGATGACAGCAAGTGGATTTAAAAGTTTTTAAAAAGCAACAAAAAAAAGTGTTCTGGAGAGAATTTTTGCATTTTTCACTTATTAAAAAGCTGCCATGCCAAGTCTGTTAAAAAGACAGAACTTCAAACATGTAAACTTACCAAAGCCAGCTTTTTGTTTGTTTTATTTTAGCTGTTTTGTACTGTAAAATAGTTCTTTTTATTTCATTTTTACAGTAACTTTTGAAAACCAACACATGGGATTTTTATCCAATATCTGCTATTTACACTGAAGGCCTGAGACACTGAATGTCCAGTGGCTTCAGTTTGTGATATTAACTTTTAATTGGGCTACTGCTCTGAAGATGGAAATGTTTTTTTTTTCCTGTCTTTTTTTTTTAATATGTATTTATTATACTGAGAACTGGCAGAGCAGCTGTGTGATTTGACAAAAAGAGAATCTTCCAACAGAACCAGAAAATACATTCAGCCATTGACGTTCTTGGAAGTTGTTGAAATGACACAGTTTGCTTGAAGGCAGTTTTCAATGAGGTGGAAGCTACAGAATTATAAAGGAAGGTATTAATCATAACAACCCAAAGTGCAATTTTTTTTTTCCTCTTTTTTTTCGGGGAGGGTTGTTGATCAGTTAAAGTGCATTTTGTGTCTAACAAGAACAGATGAAAAATAAAAAAGGTAAGAAATAGAAGGCAAAAATGACTGAACGGGAAAAGACTCAAATCTATGGAAAGTACTTGAAGATATACAGCAAAAAGGCTGGCATAAAAACATCTGACAGATTAATTATCTGTAAATTAAAGAGGCCATTTCATCCAAATATCAGGACTTTGTGGTTATTTCTTGAGCATTAACCAGTAATATGAAACATGTTATATCTAAAAAACGTCAGGAAACACTTATTAACAGACCTTTCAATCTTTCTGCATTAAAATTCGGGTGGTTCCGGCTCCTTCCGTCAGGCTGTTTCGGCTGCTTCGGTTGCTTCGTCAGCAGCTCGTTCATATTCATTAATCGAATTTGCTGGACTCTGATTGGCTAACAAACTAGCCTATGAGAGTGAGGTATACTGTTTCCTGCCCCGCTGTGCATGGCAACGTCAGACGTTGTGTCTTTCTGTTTGCTACATCTTATGCTACAGCTTTTAGCCAGCAGCATGCTAGGCATGGTTTCAACTGTGGGAGCTGATGAATACTAATGAACAAAGGAGTTGTGACGAAACAGATACAGGCCGTTCGGACTGGGGAGAACTCGGGTTTTATCGCCACCTGCGTAGTTTGAGAGATAAAAACTGAAAGAGAAGTTGTTGACCTGTTTTCAGACCCACTACGAAGGTAAGAACACCTGTGGAGCTAAAACATTCAACAGAAACCTCAGAAAAAACGTTTTTAATGGAAGGGCCTCTTTAAAACTTGAACATTAACAGGTGGGCCAAGAGAGAAAACAGGTGCTGCATTAAAAATAAATCAATATTCAGAAATAAACATTTGTAGTTTTGTTGTTTGCATTTACAAGTGCAATAAAATAAAACTTTTAAACCTTTTTTGGGAAAAACAAATTTTCTGAAATAATATAATATGTATTATAGCATGATTAAATATATATAACAGCATTCTATTTATACTAAATAAAGGATTGCAGGAAAAACAACAGTCATGGTCTCATAACCACGTTTCAGTCCCAACAGAAACCCTGCAGTTTGTTTACAGAATGACAGCAATTCACCCAGAAAGCTGAAGCGGGAAGCACAAACATCACAAAAGAATAAAGAAGTTTCAAGACAGATAAATGAATATTTAATAAGGAAAAGTGAGTGAATACTGTCTCACAGTGTGCGCTTTTTAATGTTTAATGTTGATCCAGATGCTGCTGCTATTAAGTGAGATGAAACATGATGCTACAAGGCTGTGGTAATAAGAATACCAGTGCACAAGTACACACGCATACTGGTACACCAACTGACAACAGCAGCATTAGCAACTCAATCTGACAACAGAACATACGAGTCACGTTTCTTGTTCAAACTCTACTGGGAGAGAGAGGAAAAAGAAAAAAATCAGGAAACAAATGAACTAATTATTTCCAACCAAGTGACAAGTTTGATTATAGTCTTTTTTTTTTTGTTATGCCTTTTGTACCAAGTATGAAATGTTTTATCTGTAAGAAATACCAAAGTCTAGTAGCAGCACCTTATTTAGGTCTGGAACATTTACAGGTTTCAAAATGAAGTGTCAATTTCAGAAAGCTGGCCTTTAAAAACAACAATATTACGTCACTGTTTCTGTGGTGTTTTTTTTTTTTTTTCATTCCATTTGAACAACTATGTAGATCAAAAATCCTTTATACATGTACAGTAGGTATGTACGCAATGGCGGCTGGCCAATAGAGGGCGCTAGGGCACCGCCCTCCCTATCAAAAACATGAGGTGGCAACAAATAAGAAATATAAATTTTTTTTTTTTTTAATTACATGTATTTAGAGTTAAAAACAATCATGTATATTTATATACTGAGAAGATTGTATAAATGCTTTCTAAAAGACAGGAATTGCTTTGTAAAATATGATTTCCTCCTGCTTCTCCACTTCTCATATGTCTAGTTCAGCTCTAAAGAGGCGGGCTCTTAGATCGAATTCGCCAATAGCAGATTATATACTTTTACAGTACTGGGAAAAGGTATTTGACCCTTTACAGAATTCTTCTGTTTGAACTTTTTAGTCACACTTAAAAAACATCAAACAGGTTTTAGTATCAGTCAAAAAAAATCGGAGTAAATACAAAAGGCAGTTTGGAAATAATGATTTAGTTTATTAAAGGTGAGATGACATCACTGTTTAAACTGGCATAAAGCCATTTCATGTAGTAGATACAGTGGGGCAAAAAAGTATTTAGTCAGCCACCAATTGTGTAAGTTCTCCCACTTAAAAAGATCAGAGAGGCCTGTAATTTTCATCATAGGTATACCTCAACTATGAGAGACAAAATGAGGAAAAAAAATCCAGAAAATCACATTGTCTGATTTTTAAAGAATTTATTTGCAAATTATGGTAGAAAATAAGTATTTGGTCACCTACAAACAAGTAAGATTTCTGGCTTTCACAGACCTGTAACTTCTTTAAGAGGCTCCTCGGTCCTCCACTCGTTACCTGTATTAATGGCACCTGTGTGAACTCGTTATCAGTATAAAAGACACCTGTCCACAACCTCAAACAGTCACGCTCCAAACTCCACTATGGCCAAGACCAAAGAGCGGTCAAAGGACACCAGAAACAAAATTGTAGACCTTCACCAGGCTGGGAAGACTGAATCTGCAATAGGTAAGCAGCTTGGTGTGAAGAAATCAACTGTGGGAGCAATTATTAGAAAATGGAAGACATACAAGACCACTGATAATCTCCCTCGATCTGGGGCTCCACGCAAGATCTCACCCCGTGGGGTCAAAATGATCACAAGAACGGTGAGCAAAAATCCCAGAACCACACGGAGGGACCTAGTGAATGACCTGCAGAGAGCTGGGACCAAAGTAACAAAGGCTACCATCAGTAACACACTACGCCGCCAGGGACTCAAATCCTGCAGTGCCAGACGTGTCCCCCTGCTGAAGCCAGGACACGTCCAGGCCCGTCTGCGGTTTGCTAGAGAGCATTTGGATGATCCAGAAGAGGATTGGGAGAACATCATATGGTCAGATGAAACCAAAATAGAACTTTTTGGTAGAAACTCAACTTGTCGTGTTTGGAGGGGAAAGAATGCTGAGTTGGATCCAAAGAACACCATACCTACTGTAAAGCATGGGGGTGGAAACATCATGCTTTGGGGCTGTTTTTCTGCAAGGGGACCAGGACGACTGATCCGTGTAAAGGAACAAATGAATGGGGCCATGTATCGTAAGATTTTGAGTGAAAACCTCCTTCCATCAGCAAGGGCATTGAAAATGAGACGTGGCTGGGTCTTTCAGCATGACAATGATCCCAAACACACCGCCCGGGCAACGAAGGAGTGGCTTCGTAAGAAGCATTTCAAGGTCCTGGAGTGGCCTAGCCAGTCTCCAGATCTCAACCCCATAGAAAATCTCTGGAGGGAGTTGAAAGTCCGTGTTGCCCAGCGTCAGCCCCAAAACATCACTGCTCTAGAGGAGATCTGCATGGAGGAATGGGCCAAAATACCAGCAACAGTGTGTGAAAACCTTGTGAAGACTTACAGAAAACGTTTGACCTCTGTCATTGCCAACAAAGGTTATATAACAAAGTATTGAGATTAACTTTTGTTATTGACCAAATACTTATTTTCCACCATAATTTGCAAATAAATTCTTTAAAAATCAGACAATGTGATTTTCTGGATTTTTTTTCCTCATTTTGTCTCTCATAGTTGAGGTATACCTATGATGAAAATTACAGGCCTCTCTGATCTTTTTAAGTGGGAGAACTTACACAATTGGTGGCTGACTAAATACTTTTTTGCCCCACTGTATGCCCGCATATGTCAACTCTCAAAAGAATTTGATTAAAAAACTAACAGGGCGGGGGTGTACGGGCAGGTCAGAATCCTCTTCTCAGCAATACGGTTCCTTTCATTAATGATATGTGGGTCTCCCTGGCTGACTTCACTCTGATTGGCTACAACCATTGCCCGCAGCAAGCCTTTCTTCTCGGCTCCATCAACAGTCCAGTAACATGGCGAGTGGACGTTTACAACCGTATATGTTCGAGCCTGAAACGTCTTCTGAGGAAGACGGAGGGGTGAACACATAAAACTCACTGTTTACTTCACTGTGCAATTTTATTGGACGCTATGAAATACGTAGGATGAAATGCCACGTAGGAAAAAATGGTGCTTTCCGATTCAACCGTTTTTTAAATATGAAACAAAGCGGACCGCCCACAAACAGGAACTTTGATACTCGCTTTGGACGTTCACACGGCCTCATCAGTGCACAACACATCATGATATACCCCAAAAAACTCAAAAAAGTGCATTTTGATGTCATAACCCCTTTAAAAGAAAACAGTATCCAAACAAACCCCTGGCCCTGTGACATCTGTTGGTAATATTTCGAACATAGACCTATGTCCATATATGCACATAAGAAAAACAAAAGTCCATCTGTCTGCATGTGTAGCTTTGAAGGTGCAAGTTGGGGGATTTCAGAATCAAAGGCTGGTAATAACTTTTATGGAGCATGTACGTATATCTGATCACTGGGTTGGATGGTTGGCTGGATAGCGCACCTAATAACTCATCAAATCAAATTACTTGTTTTTGTATAGCATGTTTAAAAATCAGAGTTCATCAAAGTGCATTACACAGTATAAAACAAATAACTCAGACTAAAACCAGTTAATACACAAATCAGTTAAACTAGCAAGAGACAGAGACACCCCATGCAACCAGAATTCAAACTAATGAGAAGAAACAGGTTTTCAGCAGATATTTAAAATGATTAACAGCCTGAGAGGCTCTAATTTTAGAAAAGTGACTCAGGTCCCACCACTGAGAAGGTTCTGTCAGTGCTGGTTTTAAGTTTGGGTCTGGATCTAGACTTTAATCTTGAGTGTCCAACAGCAACTGACCACTGGATCCAAGAGCTTTAGCTCAAAATAGATAAAAATAACTCGATAAAACAATAACTCAACTAAAATAGCAGCAGTTCTAAAATCAATTAGAGAACATCATAAACCGTCTAAAAATTAGAAATAGTTCATGTTTATTTAATGTATTCATTTATTATACCACCAAAATTGCATACTGGCACATGCTAAGCCATACTGTTTTCGATATGTGCTTCAATATATCTTCGCAAAACTTTTTATTGTGTGAACGTTCGCTTGTACACCATCATTATTTCACCAAAACCAGCAGAACTGTCAGCCAGTGGGCATCTTTGTGTTGCCCTCCCAAGAAGACACCTGTATGACTAACTGTCTGCCATTTAGATCAAGCTCTATTATTCAACATCTCGACAGTGGGGAGCCAGAGAGCAGCGGTGTGTAGGTGGGTCTTGTGCGCCTTGAGAGCAGCGGCAAAGAGTTGTGACAGGTAGATAACACCTGGATGAATAATTCAAGTTGGCATAAGCGAGCTGAGGCGGTGACAAGAAAGAAAACACAAGACGTGAATAAATCATCAGTGACGGGACTAATAGACCAAACACAAGGGAGGACAAAAGTGATAACATCCCCTGCTACCTCCTGCTCTGGCTTTAATCAGTCCAACAATCTCGTACATGAATATTGCAGGTCTTACTAGTCATACTAATGTATGAGGATGTTACCGAGTGGTGTTTTATCATGCAGACAAATCAGTACTCTGGTTCATTTGGTATGCTCAAGACCGCCACCTAAAATTGCAACAGCATGGAATTTTACAGCAAGGTTTTACCAATCCCGCTGAAATGAAGAGCCCTGCCATTTTTACACCCAGCATCACACAAGCACTTAGGGCCAAATTACCACAGACATGTGCAAACCAGCATGAAGAGAAAGGAGAAAGAAGAAGTGAAGAAAAAAAGCAGGTGGGACATAAAAACATACAGAACAATATCATCTTGAGATTATTGTGAACTAAATTAGAATTTTGCAAGAAAAAAATGAATATAAGCCACACACAACTAACACGATACAATCAAGTCTTTTCAAAGTAAAAGCTCAGATGGACATAACATAAAATATAGGAAAAAAAGGCTCTTACCTGTTCTCTGGGAGCCAAAAGTAAGGGCAACTCTGTTGAGCAGTTCTGGTTTTGCATATTGGCCCTCATCAGCCACAACCCAGAAACAACTTTCTGACATCTCCTGGGGTCGAATCTAAAAACCCAAACACAAACTCAACATTTCTATACAGACATCCTCATAATAAGAAAATCAAACTACAAACCAAAGTCACGCTGTAAGAAGTGGCGACAAATCGAAAACTAACAGCAGTATGTGTACGATATGACTCGCTCTCTGTGGTATTGGCCAGAAGAAAGTTTAAATCTGTTTAGAGCTTTCAGTCAATAAACCACAGACTGTGTGATATCTGTAGCTAAGCACACGGAGAAAATCAAAAAATGAGATCTGTGTTTGCATGAAACTTATAACAAATATACAGCACGTCCAGGGGACTTGATTGAATTATTTAAAGCCCATTTGGGAACTTTCTCAAAAAAATAAACCTTTCCTTTAGTCTGAAAAGGTTGAAAGCTCTCTGATAACTCTGGAAAATCCACCCTGCTCTTTACACAAGTTAAGCATCTGCTTTAAACAAAGAAACCAAAGCAGAGACTCGTTTACAAGAGTGTTAAAGGATTTTTAAAAAATAATCCAACTTTTCCATAAGAGCATGAGTCCTACACTGAGAAGAGGAGTTTAAGAACAAATAATTTATTTTCATCAAGGTGTTTCTGGACTAATGCACAAAAACTCACTGCAGCAAAAGTAAATCCACGTGGAATTACTGGCATATAGGTTTAGAAAATGTTCATTGAAGCTAAATTAAACACCTGAAGAACTGAAAAATAAAATAAAAATCAAGATACAGCAGTAATCATGAGTTATAGATGAGGCAATAACACGAAGGCTACTGTGTTGCATCACAGAGCAGAAGAAAACTGATAAGGAAAAGAAATATATTTTGCACAAAGGTAGGTCAGATGAAATCAAGACGCAATTGTTAAGCTCAGATGGAGCTCAGCATGTTAGGAAGGTCATCATAGTACATGCATGTTCCTGACAGCGCAAACTTCCAAAAGATGACTTTTAGAAATGGACCAGGAAAGTTTGTGAACCCATGGAAATGACAGGACTGCTCTCCAAAAGATTGGCAGGATGGAAACATTCAGGCTTGGTAACAATCAAAAGCACACTGCCAAAATAATGGATCGGTTCACAACGGGAAGAGAAGTAAAAACGAGGAACGGACCAAATACGCTGGCTGATTTGAATCTAAAACGGCATTTTAGAGCAAAATATTCTGTCCAGTCACAAAAAAGTGGAGGAACGAATGGCAGATCTTTAGAAATACGTACAGAACTGGTATGACCGATACTAAAAAAAAAAAATGTTTTACATCAAAAAGTTTAAAATTTAATGAATAAAAATAAACTTAGTGGTGGCAGTTAGAATGTCTTTCGTTGTTTCTGATACTTTATGGTCTGAATTACTTTTTAATCCGAACAGAACTCTGAATCTTTCAGCTTGTTTCAGACATGAGGTTTATAAACAAGTATCAGCTGAAAATATATTGAAATACTAAATAAAAGCTCCTCTTATAATTAGATAAGGTGAGACATTTATGCTTGGAGTGTGTAAGCTGACGCAGAGAGAAAGTTACTGAGAAAGTTGATAGTGGTGGATGGGGACAGGATTTTGCAAAGTTGTTTGCGGGCAGTAAAAAAAAGTTTTAGCACTAGAGAAGAAGTATCACAACAGATTGTGTCAAACTTAACCACATGTTAAGGTCTCCTACAGCTGGACCATATGACAGGTCCTCCTGCCTTTCAACAAGGTTCACTTGAAATATCAAGCATATGTTTTATGTTGGTGAACACCTGTATGGATGTACATCTGAGAGTGAATTATTAATCACACTAAAAACTAACATCACTCGTGGTATCAGCTAATGCTGCTCTGCAGAGAGCAACATCTGCAGAGGTACAGAGAGCTTGTTCTGACAAAAGTTTCTGCTCATCTGTTATTTTCGATTATTACTGCCTTACTTGGCACAAATATAAAAAGATGTTGTTTAAATTGCTGGAAAACATCTGTACTGTTTGTACTGCTGCCAAAAAACATCAGGAAAGTAGAGAAGAAGTTAAAAGTGCCACCACAAGACGCTGTCCTGGATTTTCTAAAGTTCTGGAAATCGTCATCATCATCTAGAACAGTATAACTAATTTGCCAAAAGTATCTTTCAAAGTAAATGATTGTATTATAGTGTTTTGTTTATATATTTAAAATAACATTCCAGTAAATTGAGGCTGAATCAACCTTCAGAAGACAGAACGGAGTCTCACCTTGGACCAGTTGAGGCGCTTCATGGAGGTCTCAGGCTTAAATTCTTTCTTAGGCCTGAGGCCAAAAGGCAGTGTATGGTGGGGGGGCGAGCCCAGAGCACCTCCAAATCCTAAAGGAGGAGGGGGCGGAGCACCGAATGGAGGTGGCATTCCAGGTGGAGGAGGTGCAGCTGGACATCCAGGCAGGGGAGGAGGAGGGGGAGGAGGAGGAGGAGGGGGAGCTGGCACCCCCTGGTCGGGGGGTCCTGATGGGAATGAGGATGATGGCGGTGCTCCAGCCTTGGATGAGGGTGGAGGTACGGCTCCAAACTGAACAGGTACAGAAAAGAAGAGAAATTGTTTAAGATCAAACACATTTCCCGATTTAAGGTCCCAAAACAAAATGCACACATACACACTCAACCGTTAGGCACTTAAAAACAAAACTCAAAACTATATTTAAATCAAAGCTAAATGTTAGTCATCAAATCCCAGAGTTGGTAGCTTCAGGCTTCATGCCGTCCAACTTTCAATCCAATTTCTAAACTTTTTGAAACTAATTTATAAACCCTTCTTGGTTTCATCAGAACATGGTTGAGTCTCTTTAGGATTCATTAATAGAACACAACAACACACACTGCTTTGATCAAGTAAAACAACTCCAATAAACTGTAAGAAAGTAAAACAAAATCTGCAAATCTACATTAAAAAGTTGTATATCTAACTCATTTTACCTTTTATAATTGATATTTAGAACTACCAAGATTTAATCACTTCCTCGTTGAACTATTGGTTACAAGACACTTCTCTGGGCAGAATTAAATCAAATTAGAATTAGAATTAAAATTAAACATGTCATTCAGTTTTGGAGTGTTAGGACATTTTTTGAGTTAGTTCGAATTGGGACAGCAGACAACATAAACACTATAGTAATGTCAGTGCTTTGGACCAATGGTTACTCTTAACACTGCTGCCGTCCACCACTTTCAGTGAGTTAAACAACACAATTAGAGACACGCACACACATAAATAGCTAAACCTTAAGGGGAAAAAAAGAGCAAAGAAAATACACAGCATCTGTTGTGTGTGTTGAGCATTGCGTGCTTTCCTTTCTAATAACCACTCGCCTAAAGATAAGAGACGAGTTCTATTAAGCAAAGGCTCTATGCTTATAAACAGTTCTAGTTCATTTCAGAATCTCTCTCCAATGCTTTTCTCCTAAAGTTTCAAATCTAATATAACTTGGCCTACAAGCTTTGTACATCGCAGAGTGCAAATGGCTCATTGATCCATGTACTGTACAAGCTTTAGATTAAAGATGCATACTGAAGGTCAGCCGTGGGCCCTTTCTCTGCCACCGCCTCTACAGAAAAGAACACCGCCGCTGAATTCACGTGCATGCACGCCTGTGTGCCAGTGAGGATAAGGCTGAAAAGAAGTGGACGCACAGAGACACAGGAACAAAGTGTGCAAGTCTGTGTACCTGCACTGGCCAAACATACCATCACCATCTGAACCAAGGTACTATTTGAGTATTCACTCTGTGTTTGCGCACTGAAATTGAAAAATTATCACGAGAAAAAAGGGAAGTTCTCTTCCTCTCTCTGCGTGTGTAGTTATCTTGCAGTGTCAGGGAGTGGGAGTAACTCTCTAGAGTAACAGGAGGAGGGGGTGAGGCTGAAGGGGTTGTCAGAATAAATTGCTTTTAGAACAATTTCCTCTTATGGGATAGAGATCAGAGAATTAGAAATGGCCAACGCGGAGGACCGGGCAGTGTTCTCATTAGACTTAGTGTCAGCTAGCCAGCAGAGCAGCTTCCATGTCAAACCAAACTGCAGGGTCCAGTGGATAAAACCTCCCACCACCACCCCCATACTACATACCAAAAGACAAGAACATCTCATAATGAAAAGAAAGAGGGGGAAAAAGATGAATTGTAATTCTCTGCTAGATTTACAGGCCATTGCAGAGTGATTACGTTTAGTATTCCTGAAAAGAAAAGAACAGAGAAACTGTGACATATAGAGCACATGGTATACCTGAGACCTGAAGGCCTGTAACTCTGCTTGGAGTTCAGCTATTTGTTCCTCACATTTCATCAGCTGAGCTTGTGCCTCTTGTCTGCTTAACAACTCCTCATCAAACTATAAATAAAACACAAGGTTAATAACACAAAGAACAGGATTTGAAATTAGAACAAATACAAAGTAAACCAATCAGATTTCCAACCTTTAAAATTTGCAATATTCAAACAACCAAAACATTTGCAGTTGAGTATGAATGTGGCAATAACTGAGCCAGCCCTCTAAATAGGAAACAAACTGCTTCTGATTACGGTTCAGTTCTTTTTGCTCCAGTTCAGCTTCAAGTCCAGCAGTCTGAGAACAAGTTTATCTTTATCTCTATAATGACAGTCATTTTCTCTTAATAGTTATATTCTGGAGGCATTAACCTGAGAGGATATTTAATCAAAAGTAAATGAAAATTTGTTTTCTTAGTTTCTTGTGTTTAGGCCAGTCTAAGTTTTAATTTGGTAAATTAAATCATTACAATCAAAAAATACTAACAGTCAGTTTTGTTTGAACGTATGACCTACTGGAAATGTGACACAAATAATTATGAAACTTAAATTGACTAATTAAAGAATGAATTGTCTGATTCGAGCATTAAATGAATAAACTTTTCCAAACTTTAGCTCACTGACATGATTTTTTTATTAAATAACAAAATATGAAAATGTATTTTTTATATCAAAATAAGAGTTTAAATATAGCAGCATTAGATTATGTCACCATGCTGAATAGATCGTATCTACGATACAGCTGAAAGGCTGAGAATTTCTGCTAACTCACTGAGAGAAAACAAGTGCACGCAGAAATGTTTTTAACAAAAGATGAACTTTATTTCACGAATAATTTGTTTTTGCCTTAAAAAGCCTTTAAGCTTTTAAGAATCCGTCATTAGATTCAGTGACACAAAGTCTTTTTAGGTTGTTTCTGTTAACAACTATTTAGCTGCAGGTTTGTTGTGTTTACAATGGAATAGTTTTCAGATACACTATGTAGCACTTGGTTCATAGTAATTCTGTTTTATTAAGTTATTAGTTCATGTAATTATAACCAGCCTGTCATGCTTTTATTTTGTAGTGGTTGGCTAGTAAATAATCCACAGAGGCTAAATGTAAATGATTCTTCTTGTTAATACTTGCCTTCTGTGCCAGATCTAAAGCTCTTTGTTCATACTCATCAACCCGAGCTTTCTCCACACACACCTCTGAAAACAAATTGTAGGTGTCAATGAATTTTCAACAATTTACTAAAAGAAAAAGAAAAAAAAAAAAGCAACTAAACATAATCCAACAGTAGAAGCATCAAACTTGCCTAAAAGGTGGCTGAAGTCGACATCTAGGCGCTTGCGGTAACTGAAGTCCGGGTCGGTGCCGCTGCGGTGCAGCACAATTTGAGAGACACACTCGTCAATGATCTTAAAATACTGGGGCCTGAGAGTGAAGACAAAATAAACAGGAAGATCAATAGAAAAAGAATAGTTAAAAAGTATTAATAAAATCTAATATGAAGACAGAAAGTCATGAGAGGTCATGTGAGAGTATAACATGTCTAATTGATACATGGGTTTGAATCATTGCTCTCACTGAGAAATAATTTTATACGCTGAAACGGAAATAAATTAATTAAATCAATAACTCTTGACCCAGAGGTTAAACTAAAACAATAGCTAAACAGACATGTTGGAAAATGTCTATGCATTTGTGTCGACACTGGGTTATTGGGTAGAGACAACCAAAGGCCTGCTCCTAACATATAAATAAATAAAGTGCAGACAAAAATCAGACTCCAGCTAAAAATAAAAAGCAGCAAATTAGCAATTATGTCAGTAAAATGATTTACCATTATGAAGCCGGCGCTAAAAGACTAAATAACAAGGCTGCATGTCACAGGCAATGGAGTTGATGGAAATAAAGACACATCATAATTCTTGTATTAGGAGCGTATAAATGGTGTAGTTAGTCCGAGCACGATAACAGTGAAAAAAGAAGACTTCGAAAAAACAACTGTCCCTCATTTAAATGTCATCACAGCCAATCGTAGAGCACAGCTGCAGTCATTAGCCTGCATTTCAGAGACTTTTAATCATCTCTTGGTTTGTGAGTAAATCTAATTACGCACAGATTTTACAATGTATGTGTTCAGACAAAGACAACTGTCAAAAAGTACAACCACTTGCTGTGTAAACATCCATTATGTTAAATTCAAACTTTAGCCCAAACACTGTAAATAGATCCAGCATGTAAATGTGACGGGTGACGTGACATATATAAACGTGGATAAACAGGGTGTCCAAGTTTAAATACGACAAGCCAAACGGAGCACAAAATGTAAATGTTTCACTACTTTATAAAGATAAATGTGGTATTATTCTTTTAGAAACATTTAGAAATTACTTAAAAAACAATGATCCCTCTCAATTTGTTCTCACTAAAGTGAGCAGGAAGTTTGATGACTGAAAGCTGGAGGACAGAAAAAGACAAGGAAAAAAAAGTTTTTAACAATTTCAAACAAAAGATGAGGAAAAATATATTTTATAATGCTTACTGTTAAATTAGGGAAAAATAACATAAATGAGTATGTAATAATTGTCTTAAACAACTTATTTATATCTAATAAATTTAATGATCCTTTAATGGTTGAACTGCCAGATTAATAAAATACTCTGCAGCAGCAGTGTAAAACAGTGAGAACAGAACACGGAGCAGCGCTGCATTTACTTGAGTGATATTCTTACTTTGTTACTAAATGTTCTTAAAAAGAAAAGACACCGACATCGGCAGTCAAAAACCTCAGTGCTAATATTTCACGGCTCTTTCAGGTGAATTAATAAGACAGAGCAGAGGAGGAGGAAGGTGTAGTTTTTTGGGTGGGAGAAAAGCCGTCGGTGAAAGGGTTCGTACACTTGAGATAAAAGCTCCTCCTTTTGATCAGCCTGAGGTTTAGGTCACACCCAGCTGTGAGTGAACCAACATAAAATGAGCCTTTGAAAAGTACCACTAATAGGAGATGAGAAATGCTCTAGAGCCTTGGCTGCTGCAGATGGGTGGGAGATGAAAGTGAAAGCATTCTCTTTGTTAGCCAAAGTCATCGAGAGGAGTTGGACCCCCGCAAAAATCGAGCCTCTTCAGCAGCGTGCATCAGTACCAGTGCTCAGCTGGACCCGAACCTTTACTTTAACGTGCATTTGGATAAGTGAGAACTGTAAATACTATCAAACATGAAACAAACAGGTTCTACTGCTTTAAATTCTTTAAGAGAATTGAGTCCAGGTCAGACATAATCAAAGAAATGGATGTTTAATCAAATCAACATAAAAAACCGTAAGCAACTTACTTACTTAACACTTTAGATAACAAATGTTCTTAGTGGATGTGTGTATGCTGCTGATTTATACCTGACCAAGTGATCGTTACGAATAAGCACCAGGTGCTGCAGGATGGAGAGGAAATAGGGCTCTGCACTGCTGTCCTTCACCATGCTCTGCACAATGCTGAACACATCCCCCGCATCAGTACAAAGAGTCAAGGGCTTACAGATTAATGGAAACACTGTATTTTCACTTCAAAATAGAGAAGCTATTGAAATAAGAAGAAATGTATGAATCCTGAATTTGCTGGTTTCTGCGAGCACATTTTAGAATTTAGTGAGTAATAATTAGATATGAACGCTTCCACCTTAATCACATTTGCAAGCACGTACACTGAATAAAACATGAGTTACACATTATTTGCTTGGAATTTTTGACAAGGATATTCCAGCTCACTCCTGATGTCTTCCAATCTGTGAGTGAACTCCATCATGTCCTCGTCTTTATGCTCCTCAAAAACTCTCAGCTGAATGTCAAGGGCCTCGTTCCTGGTGGTCATTAATTGCTACAGAGGGATCAAAGTAAAAAAAAAAGGAAGGAAGAAATAAAAGGAAAAAGTAGAAGTCCCACCAAAAGTAAAACAAAATGAAGATGAATAAAGATGTAGACAAAATTCATTTAGCAATAAAAAAAGCTTCTTCTGTGACAGTTACACTAAAAAGGAAGAATTATACTTCAAAAATACAGACAATGCTGATTCTAAACACCATTCTTCACAATGATGTGCAGTTTGGGGTGCCAACTTTTCACTTTAATTATTTTATTTTTATTAGGAGCAACAGCAATATTGTTTACAACAGATAAACCTGTTAGGTGGATGGTATGAAAGTCAATAGGAAGATTATTAGCCAAGACACTAGAAACTTTATTTGTTTCTGGCTGCTGCACAGACTGAGGACGTGCAAACTCTCCTCCCTGTTTCATAAATTATTTGCTGGAGCAAATCGACAATATTTCACTGAAGTGGACAACTTATTTAAATATTAATACAATGTGAGAATCGGTTTATTGTGTGTGTGTGTGTGTGTGTGTGTGTCTGTGTGTGTGCATTGGATTATATTTGGCTTACCGGCAATATCTCTTTGAGGCCACAGCGCATAAATTCATTTCTAATGTGCAGCCTGAAGTCCAGCTCATCAGGAGATGTTACTAGGGCATTGATAAGCTGCATGCATGCCACCTGCAACACCAAGGGTACAAAGACAGAGAGAGAGAGGGGCGAGAGTGAAAAGAGAACCAAAGAATGAGATGACGGATTTCTTCTTCCAGAAGTTGATGAAATGCATGCTGGCATGCATTCTAAATGAGTTATGTCCCTTGGAAGCAGAGGACCATAACTAATGGATGTCTATTTTCTTCAGTCACCAACTAGGGGTGGTGATTTTAATATTAATGCAACAACTGCAGACCTATACACACAAAATTAACCAACAGTCAATTTAAGGGCAAAGTTGCTCTTAGGGATGCTGTTTTTCAATATACTCTGAGTTTGGCTCACTACACGGGGACTGCAGCATCCTGTGACTCTTTCTATCTGAGGAAACTGAGAAATCAATTATTGATCAGAAAAAGGAATTCACTCATGTGTGAAAAGAGGGTATGGCAATGCTAGATATTCAGAAGCCTTCAGGATCATTGTCCGCTTGGTAGAACTCATTGTTTGTCCCTTTTTAAAAGAGCATTTGGCCATAAAACACAGTTGGTTTTTAAAGTGCAGTTAAAATACAGAAAAAACTTGTATTACCACTTTTTTATATTTAAAATACTTTGAAATCACTGTTACTGTGGATGGTGAAAGGACACTCGTACTGGGAGATTGGCAGTGGGATGTGAACTGTTGGCCAGAATCTAAACCTGACATGGTAATCAGTAAGGGATCACGGTAAAAAGCATTAAAAAAAACACACAGTAAAAGTGCAAAATACAGTCTGAGGTAAAGTTTAAAGGTTCTAAACATTGTATGTATGGAGAATTGTACTACTGTAAAGACATTTTATCTTTATTATCTTAATTTATCTTTTGTTACTTTGTTGTTATTGTAAGATGACCTTGAGTACTTCGAAAGGTGCATATAAATCAAATGTATTATTATTTTTATTATTGTAAGAAATTGCGAGAGAAGTGTCTATGCTCTCAGCCAAGTCAAAATCCTTGTATTGTGTGAGCTAAGTTTGGTTCCAATCAAAGGTATTTCAAGCAAACTGATTAGAAATGATTCTCCAACACAGATCAAATAAAGATTTAAGTCCAAACATGAAACCATGCATTGAAAAACACTAAACCAAAATTGGTTATTATAATTCTATAATCATTATACTGAATGTGTGTGGATGTGTGTGTTACGTGTGTGCAATATTCACTAAATTCCCATCCATTAGCTTTTGATGAAAATACCAATTACGGTATTTGAATACAGTGAAGTTCCATTCAGACTAACTGCTCATGTCAAATAAATAATTCAAGTGTCAGACAAGAAGTTTTTATATGATTGTTTTGTCAATCTAGAGAAATGCGTCATGCTGCTTCTTTTGTTAGTCTTGTTTGTTTTGTTGATGATGTTGTCTTGTGTTTATTTACAGTAACTGTGTGTGAGCAGTTTACAGCTGCAGGATGGGAGTTGTCAGGATGAACAACTGAATTTCATTTCTGCTGACGACACAAACATGTTTAGTCCTGTTCATGGACGTCTGTGTGATGACAGTGATGATTATGATTTCATACTGACGTCAACACAAAATGTGTCGATGAATTGGTTGGCAGATTTATAGTTTATGGTTACATTTGCAAACAGTGTAATAACTTTAACTTTTTGCTCAAATTTTTACCCAGAAAGAAGATGCATCATCTTTTGGTCTTGCACAAAAACTGTCTGTCCAATAAACATGAAATGTTATTACAATTTAAACAATAATGTGATAATAAATAATAATAAACCAAATAAAGTTGCTGGGTTTAGGGGGTATTTACTTTTTCGCTCAGGTTTAGGTTGATTTGCATTAGAATTTTTTCTGCTTAATATATAGAATCATAATTTACTCCAGTAATCTTCATCTAATATTATAGTTTGTTTGATAATCTATAACAAAACCAAAACAGAAGAAATCTGTAGGAGGGCAAATACTTTTTACGTCATCCAGTTTTCCCTTTAGGAAGTGGAAGTAAAGATGCTTTGCACTCACTTGTAGCTGAATGGAACGATCTCGTAGTCCTTGCACAATAAGACTGAACCTTTCAATGGCTCGCCATTCTCCTGCTGTTGTAATGGCCTCAAGAACCTTCTCCAAACTAAATGAGAACATCAAACGTATTAATACAGAACTTAAACATGATTGATAAAAGATGAATTCATGGGGATTTTGATTAGAATCAGTGGACCACAGGCCTCATGTCTACCTAAATGTTCTCAGTGATGAATCTGGCTTTGCAGCAAATAAATCAGATGATTAAATGCATCTTAATTTTAGACCAAACCTAAACTAGAGGAAAATTCTGCCTTAATTAAATGGACCAAATATTATATCTGTATTATGTAAATGTAGAGCCATTTGTGTTGAAAGGGTGAAGAACATACGTGTTCTCCTCGCCGACGATGCAGATGGCTGACAGGAGCTTTACGACGTCGGTCATCATGGCAGACTGACTCGGATCGATGGCTCTTGCCAACAAAGCAAGACTTTTCTCCTCCCCCAAAATTCGATCCAAGCCATACTGCAACATAAAGAACAGCAACGTTAGTCAGACATACTGCTTTTTGATCAGTTTGCAACGAGACGGTGTTTCACAAACTAATAACACAAACATTTATTTCCATCACAACACATGAATACATACATACATACATACATACATACATACATACATACATACATACACATACAGACACCAGGTCATATCTAAGAGGAACAGTATTTTTGGTTTTTCAGAAAATATGTGATCTCTAAAGAACATCACCATTGCACAAACAGATTAAAAAAAAAAAAAAAAAGCCCGATTATGTCCAGTTATCATTCTTCAACAGCTTTCAGGAAAAAAAATGGAAGTCTAATCAGACAAATGTACATAAAAAAACTTTAAAATGCCCGTTTACAAAAGAATCGTAATGCTTTGTGTTGTTTATGTCTTTCAGACCAGGAGCAACATGCTTGTACGGTCACCAAGAAAATATTTTGGGGAAACATAATTGAACTATGTTGTCAATTAAAAGGTAAAATCAATACAAACTACAGAGGACAAACTAGATTAACCAGTTAGTTGTACTGACTGATGTTACATAACTGCCCAAAAAAAAAAAAAACAATCATCCTTTCCACAGTTTTAATAGGACGTATAAAAATGGGAACACGTCTAATTACTTTACTTAAAGTCGGAATCCACACAGATGATGACAGACAACAGAAAACATGCAGGTGTGTAAAGTGACAGGCAAACAGAAGAAAGGGGCTGCGCTGGCAGCTGGTGGAGAACACCTGTCTCTTTGGCATTGTGGGTACCTCCAGTCCCAAGATGCCTCTCCAGCCCAGGAAAGGTCTGGGCTGACAGAAAGGCCTATGGGTAAATGCTGGTGTCTGGCGCCTGTTGAGACACTGGATTACATGAGACCTTACAGCACAATTTGTGCCAGAGGGGGTTGTGTATCAGTCTCTGCTGGGTTTTAGCTCCATGTGGCAAATTTATTTTCCTGTGTAGCAACTCGTAGGCTAACAGGATGCATCGGATAAAAAACAAAAATAATAAAATAAAAACTTTGTGGTCAACAGAAGAAGTACTAGGATGAGCAATAACTAAGTGTTATTCTCTCCTGAAAACACGCAGCATATTTTCTATGGCAACATGATCTTATCTTTATTTAGTTTTAATGTCTGCTTTTTAAATTACACAGAGAAATAAAAAGAATATTAAATTAGTTGTAAAAAAAGCTGAGGGCCAAAAAATAAAAATTTACTCAGATAAAAAAGGGGAAGGTAAATTAATAAAAATATATACACTTTTAAAAGTACTTAATTGCTAAATTTTAATATGTAACCTTTGAAGGACTTTTTTATTTTTATTTCAATTTGTTTGGGTTTTTTGCAGCCCACAGCGTGTTGGCTGCCCTCTAATCTGTGCTGTGGCTAGTTCGGAGTAAATAACCAGATGAAATGAGGAATCTGAGATAGTAAACCAAGAGACCAAGTTTCTAAATTATTTCCAGTTTGGTTTTGTGATGATGCTCTTCAGCTTTACTGGTCAAAAGCCCTTTTTAACTGAAATCTCATGTGTCCAATTACACACAAACACCCCATTAGAACAACAGATGGTGACATAAATTAGAACAAAATCAGTTGGATTTTTTTGTGCTTTTTTGTTTATAAATACAGACTTCCGGGTTTTATCGCACTCGAATCAGACAAAAGTTTCAACACAAAGCAAAAAACCCAAATCTTCAATTAATCAGGGTAATTTTGTCCACAAGTCTAAGGAAAACAAATATTTCTCTGATTAATTCAGCATCAGGCAGTGAAACAACAGGAAACAGACTTCTTCATGTGGAAGCCATAGATTGCTGATTAGAAATGCTTTGATTTAAACAAAGTAACAATCAGTGAGAAGCTAAACAACGTCTTTATTCAAATAAAGTACACGTAGTTGTAATACCTTATTATTCATGAAGGCTTTAAGACACTGGACAACTTTGTGTTGGTTCTTCTTATCAATCTTGTCTTGCCTACGGACACAACAGATACAGTCAGATTTTACAGCTTACAGATTCTACAAGGTTATTTGTATACAAAGAATTTAAATATCTTTGTAAATCTTAATGCAATTTGTAAAATTCACACAAAGAAAAAGGAAACAATTTAAAGTACTAACCATAAATCTATTAGTTATTTAGTGACAGTTTCACCAAAATAAAAGTGTTTTCCCTTCAGTTGAACTGAACACACAAACAACCGGGCAGGCAGGTGAGTGTTTGTGTAAAAGTGGGCGAGTAAAAGAATAAACTTACTGCTTCTTGAACAGCAACTTCTCCAAAATGTCCAGCAGCAATCCGAGGCCCTCATGCCCGAAACTCTGTACCCAGCTAAACAAGAAAAACAAACAAAAATCAATAGCATAACAGAGTCAGACTGACAGCTGACAAGGAAAAATTTCATACTCATCAAGCACTGGGTGAAGCTTTTAGACAGAAAAACACAAGTGGAGTCGAAACTTTGGGCTGAGAAGAAAGACAGCAGTTAGAAATGTTTCACTTCACGCTGGATACAAAAAACACACACAAAAAAAGGCTGCAGTAAAATAGCAAAAAGACACAACCATTGAGAAGCACATGGACAGAGTAAGAAGGTGAGGCTGTACGGTGTTGCGTGTGTTTAGTACTCTCACTTCACAGCAAAAAGGTTGCAGGTTTGAAACTCAGCGCCACCAGTTTTCAGAGATTTTGACCTGGTTGTTGTAAGTGTTTTTTGTGCACGGTGGTGTGTTGTGTTACGACTGGTGATCCATCCAGCTTGTGCTCACGTCTCTGACTTGTTGACAGGAACATGTTCTTCTCAGGGTTGATGATGAGGAAAAAACATTCCTCTGTAACTTTATCAGTTTCACACCTTTTGCAGACCAGCAATGATCTTCGGATCATTAACAGATTAGTTAATCTGTTAATAGCCATGAAATTGTTCTTAAATTTTGCAATACCGTTTTTACGCATTTAAAAAACGCTAAAAAATTAAACCTCCACTCGTCCATTTCCTGCAACAAAAATATCTTACAGAAAATAATTGGATCTTAAGTCTATGCCAGTTTTCATTTGGCAAGAATTATACTCTCAACATTTTGCCAGAACTTTACAGCGGTAACATATTAAAAACAAAAACAAAAAAAATCCACATGCGTGCTCACACCCACATGTACAAACACAGTCAGCTCTACCTGGACTGTGGGAGGAAGTCCAATGCAGCACATGGGAACATTCTACTTGTGAGGTAAACATGTCAGTAACTGTATCGCTACATCACCAAAAATATAATAACAGAATAGACGTTCCACTTACAGTGACATTTGACAGCCGAATCTCATCCAAAAGATGTTGAACAAGTTCACTTTTTGATCAAAATTTACATTCCCACCTGCTTCAAACAGCTGCTTTTGATTAAAGAATAATACTGAATACTTTAAACCAACAGCTGTTCCAGATGTGTATTTCTTTTTAAAAAGGTGAAGTTGTTTCCATCTTGTGAAGGAGGAAAAGAACACAAAGATGCAAAAGGGTCAAAAAATAAAACATCTGTACAGTATTTGTTTACTTCATTCAAGGTACAAGTTTTTTTTTGTTTGTTCTGTTTCCCTTAAAAGTTATTCTCAAAATGACAGAATGCATGAAACAGTACAAAAAATGTTCAAATAAATCAGTAGGAACCAAACTAATGATTATATTTTCCTTTATGTTTTCTCATCTTCTTCTACCTTCACACAAGAGGTACTAAAAGGGAATTTCTAAACTCTTACTTTAGATTTAAACATTTTGTAACATTTATTAAAACAAACTACAAATAGCATTAAACAACAAAATACACAGATCTGTAAACCAGATCTTCAGTTCCTTTTTTTTTCTAGCATCAATCAAAAACACAGATGATTCCAACGTTTCAAACTTGACTGACAATATAAGAACGGGACAGAAAAGCGAAACGGACCGTCAGCTTTTGGTCCCTGTAATTGAATTAAGATAAGCAAATGCAAATATATTACAAAAGAAGCTTTTAGCCATTCAGAAAGACCATCTTCAAAACATTCGCATCTGCCGTCGATGCTGTATCAACAAACAGAACGGCGTGCCTTCCAGCATCAAATCAACAGGAGTTCTCAAGGTGACATGAAAAAAAAAAGAAGCTGCTATTGGAATTTAATTTGTAAAAGAGGAGTATACGTATGGCCCTTGAGATGATCTAGTTGTTGTTACTTTGTTCTGCATTCTGTGGTGGTGCAAAACTATGAGTAATTAAAACAGATGGTAAAACATAATTCTGTTTGTGTGTTTGTGTGTGTGTGTGTGTGTGTGTGTGTGTGTGTGTGTGTGTGTGTGTGTGTGTGTGTGTGTGTGTATTTCTGACCTCCTGAGGACCAGTTTCCTGACTTTTACTATCTTTCTGGGGTCCGAGGGTTCTTGTGGGGACCGAAGCCTGGTCCCCATGAGGGGGACTCCCCTTTTTAGGGTTAGGGGTTAGGTTTATAGGTATGGTGTGAATAGAGTTTTAGTTAGTCTTAGGGTTAGTTATAGATCAGTAATGGTTAAGGCTAGTAAAAGGGTTTGGGTTAGGTATAAATCTAGTTACTAAAATCAATGGAAGTCAATGGACGGTCCCCATAAGGATAACAAAACACACTTGTGTGTGTGTGTGTGTGTGTGTGTGTGTGTGTGTGTGTGTGTGTGTGTGTGTGTGTGTGTGTGTGTGTGTGTGTATTTCTGACCTCCTGAGGACCAGTTTCCTGACTTTTACTATCTTTCTGGGGTCCGAGGGTTCTTGTGGGGACCGAAGCCTGGTCCCCATGAGGGGGACTCCCCTTTTTAGGGTTAGGGGTTAGGTTTATAGGTATGGTGTGAATAGAGTTTTAGTTAGTCTTAGGGTTAGTTATAGATCAGTAATGGTTAAGGTTAGTAAAAGGGTTTGGGTTAGGTAGAAATCTAGTTCCTAAAATCAATGGAAGTCAATGGACGGTCCCCATAAGGATAACAAAACAAACGTGTGTGTGTGTGTGTGTTTATGTGCGTTGAGTTGTATAAATTGCACAAATTTTAAAGTGTCTTTTTTTTTAGAAAGACCGTCTGTTAGAACGTAATTCTGCTGACTTTATGTTTCATCAGAGCTAATCGGGATAATTCTGTCTTTGGAAAATATCAAAACAAGCCAAGAAGCAGCTTAGATCTTTGGTATATGAGATTCTGTGCAGGGTTTTAAAAAAAAAAAAAAGAGGTGGACAAAAACTGTCATGTCCTTGATGATAAAGACAGTAAAAGCTGCTGCCAAGGAAGCTGAGGAATAAGACTTTCATGTTTAAGAAGAGAAAGAAAAAAAAAATCAATTTAACCTTCACTTGTGAATGTGCCATGGCCCGGGCCATTCTGGTTATAGAGTAGGCTGGGTCTTGACAAGAAACTCATTGAAATGCATAGTTCAGAGGCAACTGCATGTTAGTTTTTCATCATCAATAGGTGAAGCGAGGAGCAAGAGAAAATAATCCAGTGATCTATGGAAGGAATTATTGCTAAGGAAACCAACAAGCCTACACTATCAGGGTTTGCTGCTATAAATTTAAAATTTGCCTTGAAACAGGTTTGAGAAGAGTGGAAGGGATAGAGGTGACAAATCAGCTTTCAAAAGCTTTTTGAAGTTTTAAGCCGTTAGACATTTTGAAGATCTTGGAGGTCAGAAACCGGCAATGTAATAGCTTTCTAAAACGTCTGGAGAAAAGACTTCAGGAGCAAGAACAATTGAGTAGAGTCCATTTATATAAGGAGTGTGCCTCCTCTTATCGAAGGTCAAAGCGAGGTGGGATAAGGCAAATAAAACAGGGTTCACACGCAGACTTCAACACTCTGCAATTTTATTTATCCCTCAAGTGGTGTTAAGTCTCTCTCCAAATGTTAATAGATCTTTTCCTTTTTTTTGTATACTGAAAATGCACATTTAAAATATTCTGCATCTGAAACATTTGCCCAAAGAGACGTTTACACAAGCGTGATATAACCGTGTCAAAACCATCCAGTAAAATACAGGAAGATTTAAGAAAAGGAAACATGGAAATCACTACTTTCCTAATAATGAGTTCATAGTAGTTCATAAGCAGATGTTTTGGCAGCAGTCATGTAGGATATCAAACTGTGTGCATGCACAATCTGTTAGACAGCTGGCCAAGAAATATCAGGAATTAATAAAGTCTACCAACAATGTTTTGGCAATTATTTCCAAGTAATGACCCCATCAAACAACAACTGCCAAAAAGAAAGAAAAAAAAGGAAAATCTGCTTGATAGAATTATTCACGGGTGACCAATTCAGGCATAAGATCCATATAAATCTTTGTGATGCTTTCCTGTTGATTTATCTTTGTGCAATTAAGTTTTTTTTTTCCTTCTTCTTCTTTTGACATGCAGTTTGTCTAAACAACTAAAGTACTTTATATTCAGTTTGCTAATCTAGCACATACTTTGGCAACCCTTGGGTTTCATTAGTTTCTAGCATCTGGCACCCCTCCCACATCCCCAAAGAGAAAACTTCAATTACCTTCTCTGCCTGAATGTCCTCAGTCTGGGGCCATTCTGAGTAAAGCTTATCGCCGTTTTCACTATTTCTCTTATTGCGGAGAACCTACAGTGCTGATTTACACCGGGTTGTTAATACAGGTTCCATAGCAACACACAAATTATACAGAAGTCACACTTAGAGAGCATTATGTCATAACTGGGACCATCATAAGTGCTTGAATAATCAGGACTAGTGGCTGGATTAGGGTAGGTGAGGGGTGTTAGTAGCATAAATCATTCTCAACAAGGATTCATAAACGTTTTCTGCATCTTTGATGAGTAACTAAACTTTTAATATTATGACACAATTCATACATTTATGAGATGCAGATGAGACGGGACTGCTCTGATTTATCATTGGAACAACGTACTGAACGGCGTATGATGCTCACCTTGAGATAAAATCCCAGATGTATTAAAAGATCCAAACAAAGCACAGCAATGTTCGACACGCAGCTATCATCTCACCTTGCCAAGTAACCAGAGTGACAAAGAAAGCAAGGCGCATTTAATCACGCAGACAGAGACGGACGCAACACCCATAACCCACCAAATAAAAGCAGTCATAAATCAAAGAGGAAAAATGAGCCACCTTATCTGGCTAACTTCACAGCTAAGGTAGCTCAAGTTTAGAAACAATCTCTTGAAGGTTTTCGGGGAACGCGGCAGTGTTGCACTCCACTAAAGCGGTTATGAGCCAGAAATAAAGAATACACTTTTAAAATGTAGTTTCATGCATGGCAGCTTGACTGAGGACAGAAGGCTCAAGTCAATGTAACGGGAAAAATCTCCAATACAAACGAAACTCTGCAGTCAATTTCAACAAATCTAAAGCTTAAACTTTCTTTGGCAACTTTTTGTTTTTTGTTTTTTTTATCTTGTTTATGGATGTATGAGACATAAGCTGCATCCAAGGTCTCATTCACAGTGGCGTAAGGAACAGGGATGCATACCTCACTGTGTAGCTAAACAAAATATATAAATGAAACAGGAGGCTTAAATATGAAGGTCAGTGTTAATACAATATCAAAAAACAATTTCCACTTTTTGTCAGATCCATTTATCAAATCCTTTTAATACAATTACATCTTGTGGCCTCGCTGCTCCTGTGAACTCAAACTGTGGCCTTTCTTTATGGAAAGAGAAACAGAACTGAAGCGGCCGCGGTGAAGTTTACAGAAGTCGGAGACGAGTACTGTACTGCAATGCTTTGAAACTGCAAGAATTACAAATCTACCTTTTCAATTTGCACCACCAGAACGAGCCAGATGGGAAAATCTACATCGTTCTGTTTATCTCAGCAGGGTGCAAACCACTGGATTGAGAGAAAGTGTGACAGCTGTTCGCGTCATTGCCAAGAAAGTGACACTGATCAGCATCCAAAAGCCGTGGCAGACAAAAAAAGCCTTTACTTCCAAATCAATCCAACAATTCAGGACTTTAATGGTGCTATTAGATAGCAAGGGCTTACTGCTGTTTCAAGCAAAGCCAGATTTATGGACCAGTCCATACTTTTGTCAATAACCTTGAGCTTGAGTGTCTGATCAGAGGTGTCCTCGTCAAACAACTGTGTCTACCGGCCACATTTTTTTTCTTGACAACAATCACTTTCACTGAAATTACTGCAACACAGAAAAGAGGGAAGACATTAGGAGACGGTGTGTACAACCACCGGATTGATTGGGTCTAAAAAAGGACTGGAAAAGGTTTAAAAACAAGAACAGCATACGTATATTGGCTGTAGGCTACATGCTTGTTACTGTTTCAGCATTATAAACAAACCAGACTCAGTTAAAGACCGTTATAATATTGGTTTTATATAATGTTTGAGCAAAAAGAAGGATTCAGAGTAAATATGTCTTATAAAGCGCACCAATCACATGAAGTGTGTACAAGTTTTGGGTAAATGGACATTCACACAGTGTAAGTCTTTCATTTATTTTTATTGTAAATAACTGAATGTTGGTAACCCAAATAAACAGCAAAACAAAACTTGGCACATGAAGATCTTTAAGGTAAAATTAATCTAAAACAACAAATAAAGTTAAAAAGCTGGTTGGATTTAACTCCTGTAACGTACCTGACAGGGTTGCTGGTAAGAGATACGCGCAGTGAGTCCAGACAGGCAAAAAGACGTTCGTCCATGACCCCCGATTTCAACTCGCTAAGAAATTCCAGAGGAGATATCTGACGGCTGTTCCTCAAGCTGCCCTGAGAGAGAAACGAAGAAACCGTTTGTTCAGTGTGGTAAACATTTACCTAAAACACGATCATAAGGATGAAAATGCAACATGTTTGTTTTATTAACACAGAACAATCAGGATCAGACTGTTATTAATGTGTGTCAGCAACATTCAGTCATTCATTGCTCTTGATTTACTTTTGCTAGATAAACGAGTAATAAATGTGTCTCCAAACGAAAACGTATTTGCACTAAACAAAGTTTTGTTCAGTTTTATTGAAATAACTCACAGCAAAACAATAAATTCTAAACAACTAGAAATATTAATGATAGGCTTAAATGTGACTCTTCAAACTTTAACAACATCTTTGGTCTTAAAACATGTTTGAAGTGCAACTGTTGTTAGTTTTGTTGGTTTTTAATTTATTTTAAATCTGGCAGTTTGAAAAAAAGAAAAATAATATTTGCTTCATAAAGCTTTTAAAAGCTCATCTTTATGTGCAATTTTTTTTATCTAAAAAAATACATGTAAACACATCAAATGAAAAGAAACTTTTCCTTAAAGAAAGAAGTCGAAGATAAATTTCTGACAACTAATAGATTTTATTACCCAAATACTCATAATTCCAAAAGTTGTAGTTTAAGAGTCCTTCACTTGGCATCAGTTTACAGGTGCATCCTCCTCTGACCTATCAGGCAGAAGGAACCACAGCTCTGACTTCCACTGTGGAGAAGTTTCTAACATGCGCAAGATGCTCGTCACGCATTTCAAATAAAATGTCGCGAGGCATGTCACGGCCAGCTCATTCTTCACAAAGACCCAGTCTGAAGGGTTAAACACAAGCAACCAACAAATACAGAACTGTTTCGGGGGTGTACTTGAAAGGAAAAATAAATAAAATCACAGAAACAAATTCTTTTGGAATTTCTGAGCGCTTTGGACAAATTAATCAAGAGGACCTCTTGTCTATCTGACTCCCAGCCCCTGAGAGACTTTAGTATTTTTCTTTGTTAAAATCCCCGAGGATGACCTCACGGTTATAAAATTGAATGAAATCAGCAAAGTGTATTTAGCCAAAAAAAAGACCATTTTACATTTTTGCTTTTTTAGATATTTCTTCATTTTTCTTACAGAAAAATATAGAAATTTGCAAATTTAAGACGTTTCATTATGTTCAGTTTATTCTATCTTCTCTCGGTTGGAATGCAAGAGCCTCCATCCTGTCGTTGTTTCATTAAGAAGATTCTGATCTTTTCCTCACACTGAATTTATCACCTGGGAATTTATGTTTTTTCTGTCGATGATTTGTTTTGTTTTTTTCTTTTCACGACCGAATGTCTCACGTTCCTAATCATTGAAGACGATTCTGTTTCTGCTTTGAGAAAGGGTTTCTTTCTTTTTTGTGCCTCAAGATTTGGGAAATAAGAACATCAGAGTCTTTGTGACGTAAGAAACAGAAGGTACGTCTTTACTGATTCTGTCCTGGATTTTCAAGGTAAAACCGAGCAGGAACACAATTTCAGCCACAGCAGGTTCCTCCAGTGGAACCGGAGCTGGTACGAGACATACAGTCCTTATTTTCAAGAAGCTACAGCAACAAAGCACATTATCAAAGTTCTGCAATTATTCTGTCCAGAAACACACACACACGTTATTCATCACACACTGCAGCACCTTGTGAAAGTTTTCCCTGCCAATAGTTTCTTTTTGATTACAAGATGAGATAGAAACTGATGCTTCTGAAGATTTTATGTAACATACCTGAAAAACAGAAGGTTGGAGTAAAATTAAAAAGTAAAAAAAAAAAAAAAAATGTCTCAGTCTTCTATAAAGTCTGAAACTGAAACCCAGAGCCGCTAACTGTACTGTTCTCCTGCAGGTGGGCAACTGACCCACACAGCTATCAGTCAGAAGAAACCAAAGGATTTTTATTCCATTTTTAACTAATTTATTCAATTATTTGGATACATCATGCCCCCCCCCCCCAGCAGAAGTGTGACAACCCCGAGAGATATGAGATAGAAGCACAAGTATCACTTTTGGATGTTGTATAGCTACAGTGAACACAAGAAAATGACATACAAAATTGTAAAACTCACAGTTTTGGAGGCAGCAAAAATATACTGGGTGACCATTTCTCTCTTTGTGTTGAGGTCCTTTTCCCTCAGAGGAGTTTTCTTGTCTTCATTCAAATTCATGTCCTCCTGTAAAGAAAAAAAAATGACGTGTTTTTTGTTAAAAAACAAAACATTTCCCACATCCTGATTATGAGAAGGATTTACTTTGTATCAGCCGCAGGTTTTAAGTTTAACAACGTACCATCATCTTTTCAAACAGAGCCAAGATTTCTTTTTCTGAGGTGATCTTTGAAGACAGTTCCTCAAAATGATGCAGGGTGGACGATGAAGACGTGGACCAGTCGTTCGAGCTGTGTTTAGAAGGAGTTAAAGCCGGACGCTCCTTTTTACTGCCTGGAATTCGGATGCTGGCGAATCTGTCCAGCTATAGAGAAAACAGACAGATGAGGACAGTCAGGTGGAAGAACCGTTCCTGCTGATCTGGGTTCAGTCAAACATCTTGTGACTTTGAACTGAATAAAGTGGGAAAATCTGTTGATGTTGTGCAAATGGACAAAATGGATGACAGATTCTGAGCACATATAAACGGTTAGAGAAGACAGAACATTAACAAGTAAACAAACGGTACTAATTTATGTGTGGATTGTATAAACAACGCTAAGCATCTGTTTGGCAGATGCTATGCAAAACACTGTCTAGCTCTTCATGCAAAGTTGACGAAGACATTATTTGTTAGTGAGAAAAGCAGTTGTCTTTGCACAGATGTCAGTAAATCTAACGCATCACACAAACTAAAACTTTAAATGCTATTCAAAAGCAGCAAATTAGTTCCAATGATGTTAAATAGTTCAGAGATTGATCCATTTTTTCTTCCACTCATCATTTCTTACCACATCATCTGTGATGTTTCTAAAGGCCAAGTTCTAAAGGAGCAGAAAAAAAACAAAACAAATCAGGATATAAAAGCAGCTGCATAAACTAACAATATACGACAATTAAGATATGTTTATTTTTAAAAGATGAATCAGTTCATTTGCCTTTTACTGCCGAGGCTCTTATTCTGAAACATTTCAGAAAATCCGCCCCCCCATCCCTTTCTCAGGAGATTAAATGGAAAATAAGATATTAGAATGTTCACAGTTATGTGATCATGTCTTCATAGTGTCTGAGAAAAACCTTCTAAGTCCATGTGAAATACTCAACCACAAGCCTGACTTTGTGACCCCACTTAGAGCGAGTGGATGTTCCTATCACAGCTGAGAAATGGAGCACATGGAACACGCAGCTCATTGGTGGAAGTGGATAATAACAGTTTAGATTGAAACCCTTTCCTCCAGACCTGGACTAGAATCACTGAACACTGACAACATAGAATTAGCTCCTGTTCACATGGTTAAAACGTCAGGGTCAAACAGAGGTCAGGAGAATGTGTGATACATAACTTTCTTATCTAAAAAACAATGGGTGGCAAGTGTGTGAAATAAATACAAGTTAAAATGTTATTTCATCAGTGAGACTATGTGTGAAATATCCCTCTCAGTAATGAAATTTAGTCCAGACGGCGACGTCTTCCAAGAAGAATAAAGCAGACGTGGCTGCAGGCGGAACCTTGTAGGAGCAGGAAACACATGGATTAGTGAAAGCTAAACCCTGGGCTAATTTTAACTGTTAAATGCCCTCCTGCAAAACAAAGTCAAATAACAGTCATGATTAAAGTTGAGGGTGGATTTGACCATCCAAAACTAGAATCCTATCTGGATTCATTCCAGTGACACAGTGTGAAGGAATTTCTCAGCAGAAAAATGACATCTGCTTATTATTAATTATTATGATTATTATTATTATTATTACTACTATTATCTACTGTTTGTTTCAAATGATCAAACTATGAAATGTGTTAAATGTTGACGCTTTGGTTTGAATTGGAGTAATTCAGCGACAGGTTTGAGCACTTCCTGTTTTGTTCTTTTTTTGTTTTTTTATTTGGGGGGGGGGTATCACCTAGTTTGATCCCTATAACGAGGCTCTTGTTCGGTAAAGAAAATGAATAAAACATAATAATTGAGAAATAATAATAACTGATCGTGCATGAACCACGTGGGCTGATGAACCCCATCAGATGTTTGGTGGAGGATGCAGCTAGAATAAAAAACACACTTCATTTTTAGGGTTTTTTTACTTACAAACTTGGGTTTGCGATCTCCTTCATCATAGGACGAGTTGCTGTGGTGGGAGAAACCTTTCTTCTTCTGAGGTTTACTGTCTCTTCCTGTGCTGGACTCAGATCTTTGGCTGTAACTGTCCATGTTGTCTTCGCTGATTGGTGTTTCAAGACGTCAAAGGAGAATCTGTATTTCACACACACTCTCTTAAATAAGTCATATGACGAACAGTGGAACTGTTTACAAAGCTAACGATGGATATCTGCAAACTAAGCCAAAAGGTCAAAAACAGATTGATTTGAACGTTAGTAATCCGGTCGCCAGTCCCAACAGTCCGTCCAGCTAACTAGCAAGTCTGCTACACAATCATCACGATCAGGCTTAACACAGTGCTAATCCAATTTAACGACTGTCACGTAACGCTCGAGATTCCAATAACAGAAAAATAAGAAGTAAATCACAACAGTTTGCAGCAGAACTGTTATGCTCGTCCGTTAACCGAAAATCATGCAGGTATTGCGGGTAAAAGTAGCAGCATTTCCTGTGAAAACAGGGACAAAATCTGATGGTGAAGCAGAAATTTTTGACAGTGCCGCGCAGTAAGACGTCAGTTCCTCGTGTTTAATCTAACCAATAAGCGTTCACTGAGTTGCAGAACTGGCTCCTGATTGGTGCAGCTGCTTCTATTTACATCTGAACAGGTTTTTTATTGGCTGTGGAGTGTTATGGTAGCTGCACATCATTTATTATCCGGTTGATAAGGAGGCTAGTCGGGTGGGCGGAGTTTACCTTCAATTTCAAACGAACTGTCCTCCGCTCAGATCCAGCGGCTCTACTGATTTACAGACTCAAGTAGGTTGTTCTAGTATCTTAATGTCTCTCTACACATTTTTTGTTGTCAGCTCTTAATGATATTATAAACCATGATCGCTCTGACAAGTGTGATTTAAGGTGACACCTCTCTTCCCGTCGGCACATCTTTCTCCTCTAATTAAAACAGAAACTCCTCCTTTCCCGCTCGTCATCCCTTCTATCTGGCTCATGGCCCTGTAGACTGTAAATGAGTGGGTATCCTTTCGTCTCCCGTACCAGAAGCAAGAGTTTAATCTTGGACTCTAAAGACTTCAGTTTACAGTTACTTTATTTCTGATTTTCGAATAGAATGAAAGGTAAAACTACGGGCAACGACTTTGTACAATTTAGCTATTCTGGGTGACTTTTTTTGTTCATTTACTTTCACTTTTATGCAAAGAGTTATATGATTTGCATAAAAGTGCATGTTTTTCATCATGACTAGTTGGGCAGGAATAATCTTCTGTGAAAGCATAATTTCAGATAAATCACTTAAGACACTCCTTTAATTTATCAGCAACATAAGGAGAATGTGACTATTTTTGTCTGTTATTTTGAGAAATGTGTGCAACTTGCTACTTTTCACCCTGTTGGCAGATGGCTGGAAGACACCAAACGTTTTCACCAACGACTTAGAGAAGATCTGCAGCTTCTGGTTGCAAACACTAAAAAACCAAAGCTTCCTCAAGCAGAAATCTGTTGTGTTTCATTCTATTTTTACTCCAGTCAGATGAACTCACAGGTGCTGTATTTTTGTCCCCTTACCGTCTCCACTTCGTCTGTCAGGATGGAACGTAACGCTCAACTTCTTTACACCTCCTGTGGTACACAGTTATCTCCTGGGTTTTGTTTATGTTTAAGATACAATGGCAGTAGGTTTTACATAATTGTCTATGTATTTTGTAATTTTCTACATATTTAGAACATTCTATTTCTCATTACTTGAATTAAAATAAAAACAATATTTTCCTCTATTTAAAAAACTGTTTTCTGAAAACATGAGACAGAAAAGAGTAATTGAAAGTAAATTTAACCCCTATGAAATATCAGTACCCCTTCAAGTGTCCTTGTTAAACTAAAGGAGGACCACACAAGCCCAATGTATAACATAAAGCCTCATAGCAAGTAGAAAAAATGATCTAATTACAGTTGCAAGTTTAACAGCAGTTTAGCTGTTTTAAGTTGAGTGTTTTAGAAACAGTGCATCTGTGCCACCAGTCAAATAAAAATAATAAAAGGAACAAAAGGTTATGGATTTTATTTGTCCGTTCGCTCATGTAATTTGCTCAGCTTTTGCATTTCAAGCATCCATCTTTGATAAGTGGAACTATGATTCAGCATAATTATGCTCCCATTATTACTTTGTCATTCTGCAAAAGGCAAAGTGCTGGAACAAATTCTCACTCATAGTTAAAATGACATTTTGAAAGATTTTTTTCTTCATTTTTCTTTTTTAAAGCAACACTTGCACATGGTTTTCTGGAAATTTATTTGGCATGTAAATTTTTTTTAAATTATTATTTCTTTCAAGGATTAACTTGGAATCTAATGTTTCAACTGAACGAACCCTTTGGCCATGACTTCAAATCTGAGCTTTGAATTCAACTTCTTACAATCGTATTATTCTCAAAAACATGAAAAAATAAAATATTGCGAAGGTCGTATGTCTACACTGGTGTTATGCCATTGCCAGAAGTTTAGAACTTAAAAACCTTAAAAGCAAGACAATTGAAATGTTGCATTATCTTATGTATATGGTGATGACATCAATATTGGTTATTTTAAAACACAATCCCCAAACAGAAAATCTAGTCCAGCTCCTTATTACGGCTATTATTATGTGAACATTTCAAATATTTCAGCTTATTGAAAAATAAGAGAGAAAAGGCACAGTATAATAAAATACAACAGCAGTTGTTAAAATAAGCCTCTCTGAACAAGCAAATAAGTTTAAAGACAACACCAGATAGTCTGATAAGTACTCTTTAGCTTCATTACTGAAGAAAAATTGTTAGGTTACAGAAAATATTTCATAGTTGATTTTAAGGTTCTACATTTTGTGGATGTGCAGAACATCATCTTTGTTTCAGAACATCATTTTAATTGCAATAAACATATTAAAGCAAGAATAAATTATTCATGTTTTTGAAACGAGTTTAAAAATAATAAAACAAAGATTCTGAACTTATTGAGGAAATAGTATGATTCCTATGACGTTTGATACCTGTGTGGTATCTTAATATGAATGAAGGACTGAGAAGGACAACAAGTTAGCAGATTTTACCATTTAGTGTGGATTCACTGCCATCATGTGGAAATACCAGAACACAAGCCCTGCGTCTGTTTTATTCTGGTGAAATTATGGCAGAAGTTTTTAATCTTGCCACACATAATTCTTGTCTGAGAGAAATGTGTGGGCAGAACTTTGTGCCACCAGGAACTGAATTTGAATAAGTTTGGCATGAATTTAAATCACACGGATTGAGTCTGAAATGCTCAAATTGAATAGATGCTTTTAAGAACTGAATCTGAATTATTCCAATTTGAAATACAATTTTCAGTTTGGAAATGTTTGTCAATAAATTCAAATTGAATTTTATATTTTGAAAATGACTTAATTTACTTTGAAAATGAATTTTATTCTACTGCAAATTCAGCCTCCAAACGCTCACTTTCACTTCTCCCCCCTCCAGGTTCAGTTTAGCTTATTCAAATTTGTTTCTAAAATTCACTTCTTTCTGTGCCAGACATCCGGGTCCTTTGAGACAGCTAAGAAGCAATCGAGCGCAGAGTAATAAAACTACGTCTCGAAAGCGGGCCCAAAGTGCTCTGTTCCCAGCCCCTAAATCATCTCACCAGATGCAAAAAAATCTCTCTCTCTCTCTCTCTCTCTCTCTCTTTATTATCATCAATGTTTTATGATATTCGTCAACTTGTTAAACAGCAATTCCCTGTTTCAATTTCTTCATTCTCTCTTTTTTTTTTTTTTTTTTTTTTTTTTTTTTTTTT
>SSNP01000050.1:590723-617922 GCA_006937955.1 Pachypanchax playfairii | reverse complement strand
GGGGGGGGGGGGGGGGGGGGGGGGGTTAAAATAATTATTTATGTAGATATTTACTTTGGTAGTTTTAATGTTTTCACGTTGATTCTTAAATATGTTAATAACTGCAGATAAAAATGAGTCTTTATGGCTGAATCTGACATTTTTACATGATGGACTGGTTTAGTATTTAAATATGGTACATTTAAAAAAAATACAAAAAGAATTGGATGGGCTGGAGACAAGAGTTTATGTTTAAAAAGATGCTGTAACTGCTTATCTTTTTGCTACCTAAATGCAGAGCAGCCCTCATTTAGCTGCTTCCTCATTTATTAAAGCTAACGTGTGAGATTCAGTGCACACACTCCTCTTTCACCTCTCTGTCAACACTTTCACCCCACCACATGCCGGAATTTTTTCCTTTATCTGCAATTTCCATGTGGTGGCAGCTGATTTAACAACTCTTAGCCTTAATTGCATCTCCATCCAAGCAACTGTGGCCTTGGTGATTGCTACCATGGTGACCGACCAGTCTGTACAGGTGGAGTGGCCAGAATGTGGGCCTTGACTTCCTGATGGGAGGGGAGTAAAGAACAGAACAAATCCCCTCTTTATGAGCTGCGCACACAGACTCTGGCAGCCAACAGCAGTAGTTAGTGTTTCTGATGAAAGTGTCCGCTTTAGTGTGAGTGAGACCATAAGTGGGTGGCAAAGAAGGATGAGATGGATTACAGAACTGTTCACTATGTAAGACAGTTATACACAGAGAGGACAATTAAGCATTAAGTAGCAGCTATTGAGGTTCAATAGTGTGTTTGTGCATGATTGAATCAAGGATAGCTTGTTCCTCTTTGCTGGGTTGCCAGCATCACAACAACGCCATCCATCCCAGAGGTTTGGAGTGAAATCCCTAATTGTTACTTTGGCTTCCAGCATCAGTAGCTGGAAATCCCTCTAAGTCCCTGTGCTTTCCTAATGAGAGAGGCAGAGGCCTTATCAGGCCTGATGAGATAGAGGCTCTTTTAATTTACCATGAGGATGGGTGAGCAGCTGGGATTATTAATAGCTTTGCCACCCATCTGCTGGCACTGCTCCATGTCATTTAGAGAGTGCTGTGGCTATAGTAGTAGGCTATAAGGTTTGTTATATATGTTTATAATGTGTTGACGTGTGAGCAGTAAGTTGAAAAATACATTTAAAAGTTTTTTGTTGACTCTATTGCTACTTAATCATTTTGTGTGTGTTTTTTAGTCTTAATACACCTCCTGGAACAAAGGTAAAGCTTCTTGGTCCAATCCAGGTTAAAAATGGTCTGTTGCTGCTCGATGACTCAAACATTGTTGTCCTTGGAGGAGAAGTCGATCACATGGTGGAGAAATGGGAGCTACAAAGGGTGAGGGTCGATATTTTAACGACGGCTCAGCTACTTTGGCCAAAAAAAAAAAAGCTGAATTTTGCTTTTAGTCATTTTAGAAGTGGAATGGAGGCCACAGTAATTAGTCTAGTTTTTCAAGGACTGTGTCTGTCTCAAGTTTTAAGATGAGTTCTTTTTTATCCCTCATCCGGCAGAGTCTGGCCAAACACAGCAGGAGTAACATTGGAGCAGAAGGTGGACCTCCGCCCTTTGTGCCATTTGGCCAGGTGAGAGAATGTGCAAATGGTAACAAGGAATTTTTTTACCAAATGATTTGTTTTAACATAAACAAGCAAATATTACTCCAAAATATTCAGTAGGTTTGATACTTTCTGGATTATTTGGTTTTAAATATTTTAGTTTCAACTCAGATTTAAAGAGGCCCTTCCATTAAAAGCGTTTTTTCTGAGGTTTCTGTTGAATATTTTAGCTCCACAGGTGTTCTTACCTTCATAGTGGGTGTGAAAACAGGTCAACAACTTCTCTTTCAGTTTTAATCTCTCAAACTACCCAGGTGGCGATAACACCCGAGTTCGAACGGCCTGTATCTGTTACGTCACAACTCCTTTGTTCGTTAGTATTTAGCAGCTCCCGCAGTTGAAACCACACCTAGCATGCTGCTGGCTAAAAGCTGTAGCATAACGTAGTAAACAGGAAGAGAGAACGTCTGACGTTGCCATGCGCAGCGGAGCAGGAAACAGTATACCTTGCTCTCATAGGCTAGTTTGTTAGCCAATCAAAGTCCAGCAAATCCAAATATGAATATGAACGAGCTGCTACTCGAGGCCTGACGGAAGGAGCCGGAGCCACCCGAATTTTAACGCAGACAGATTGAAAGGTCTGTTAATCAGTGTTTCCTAACGTTTTATTAGATAGAAAATGTTTCATATTACTGGCTAATACTTAAGAAATAACCACAAAGTCCTGAAATTTGTATGAAATGGCCTCTTTAATAGAAATCAGGCACTTAAAAATTTTATTAACCTTCTAAATGTACTCAAGTAGTCAAACTCAGGTCTGACTCAACAGTGTCCCTTTATTAGCAAAGTTCTCTCATCTTTTGTTGTTTTCTTGAATCTGTCAAACAGTTGTAGGATATTGTCCTCAGTTGCCCTCCTGATGTAAATATCTTGGTTGAGTCATTTTTAAAAATCAGATAATTGCAATAAATAATAAGACATGATTAATATTTTTACAAGATTAACTGAGTCTTCAAGGACATGTATTATTTTGTAGTTATACATTATACATGCTGATTGAGGGTTGAAGGCTTCCTGCTAGGTGCCAGTGGACATAATGTTATGGCTGGTTGATAAAACTTGGTTATATCAGTTTAACTTGCATGTCTTTGTTTCTGAGTTTCTCAGGTTTTCAGAACTGCGTGAGAAACATTTAGAAATGTTGAACATTTTCTAGCTTTTTCTGCATCGCTGTACTGATGCTGTTTAACACTGAAACTTGCTTTAAACCAGTAAATAATCCAGTATTTCAACATAAGGATGGAGAATAAATGTCTTTTATTTACTGACCACTTCCTTTCTGCTTGTCTGCTGCACCTCTCTTAGCTGCTGTCATTCACAACATAATCACTGGGTTGAGTTGTCGCTATCTTGCTTTACAACAGGAGTTTGAAAAGTGGTGTGCATGGGCCCTTAACAGATATTAAGTTTCCTTTTAAAGGGTTAGGTTGTTATTTTATCAAATATCATTTGCTACATGTACAGTTGTAATCTGTAAATTCATCTGTTACAGTTCCAGTGAAAATCCTGAAAACTTTTCTTGAACAGCTACATGACTGAGGAGGATTTGTTCTTACTCCCCCTGTAGAAATGTGCGCGGAAGGATGATGTCGACAGCAGAGAACTGGACCAGAGGAAAACTCTCCAAACTCAAAACATTGTCAAAAGCTCCGATGGGAACGATGAGTTTGAAAAGCAGCGGACAGCAGCTATTGCTGAAGTGGCCAAGACAAAAGAAGTACGTAAAGGTTCAATATACTGTAGAATTACTTACTGTTACACCATTATATTTGTCCCAGGCAACAATTTGTGATAAAATCCATATTCAACAAAAGATTTCCTTATTTCCATTCTCCTCCCTTCATTAAACATTGGATTTTCAGAACCCTTGTCTTTGCCGTCGAAACACATTTAACAGCTTTTCTCATTGATTGTAATTTCTAAACAAGCTACTTAATTTAGTCTTTGTGTAAAACACATGCTGCTTATTGGCATTCATCTTAACCCAAATTGCCTTTGACATTTTAGTCCTCCTTCAAATTTAAAATCATAATTGCAGCATCTACAAACCTTTATGTGTTGATCATCCGTTTCTTTTTCCTTTAGTCGTGCTGCTCCGTTATTCCAAAAGCTTTTCTTTTTCCTGTTTAGGGCCCTCGCACATTTGGTGGTGGAGGTAATGCGGGAGGTAATTTATCTAGTGCTGCTTCCTTTTCTCGAAGCAAAGACTCCTATCAGCAGAGGAGACGAGAAGACAAGCCCGAAAAACCAGAAAGCAAACAAGATGGAAACTACAGAGAGCTGGTAAGAAGCCTGACGAAAAAGATCTTTTTTTAAAGATAAAACAACATCATACATTTTAAAACCTTGAACTTGTTTTCTGTTTTTTCTGTAGTTACTTTTGGTCTGGATTAAAGTCTTATTTCATGGTTCAGTGACTTGGTGGGACATTGATTGTATTATTGAAGAAATGTAAATGAACTGGTGGCCTGGGCAAATTTTCCAATCAAGTGGCAGTCAATTTGTCTTGCTTTGTGTTGTGTGCTGGCAGTTTGTAGTTGAAATTACACAGCTGAGCACATAAATAGACAAGAGGAGGACATCAGAGAGATTACCTTAGAAATGATGTTAAAGATGGTTTCAGACTAAATTCACTAAAAATACAAGGTGAAAAACTAGAATTGGAATGTTTTTCATTTCCACCACCGTCATGTTCACATTTCTTCTTTACGCCCAGCCTCGGCTTGTTTCTGGCATTACTTTATTATAGTCATTATATGCAGACAGCCTCTTTCTCTTATGCCCTTACATGAATTTTCTATGCAATGCATATAATTAATTTTTATTCAGCTCCATCTCTTCTGGTTGCTAGGTAGATGAACGTGCTCTGAGAGACATCATGGAGATGGGCTTTAACAGGGAAGCAGCTCGACAAGCTCTCATGGATAATAATAACAACCTGGAAGTGGCGCTAAACAGCCTTCTGACCGGATCCTCTGGCAGCAGACCTGGTTCTGTGGCAGCTGAATATAACAAGCCACAACCTAGAGGTTCATACACACACACACACACACCCCTTATGTTATCCTTATTGGGACCGTCAATTGACTTCCATTGATTTTAGTAACTAGATTTATACCTAACCCAAACCCTTTTCTTAACCTTAACCATTACTGATCTATAACTAACCCTAAGACTAACTAAAACTCTATTCACACCATACCTATAAACCTAACCCCTAACTTTAAAAAGGGGAGTCCCCCTCATGGGGACCAGGCTTCGGTCCCCACAAGAACCCCCGGACCCCAGAAAGATAATAAAAGTCAGGAAACGGGTCCTCAGGAGGTCAGAAATACAAACCCACACACACACAGAGATAATGCATTGCAATGCATCTAATTTCATTTACGTCATAGAAGTTTTTTTTCTGCAAATACACAATTAGATTTTATGTTGTATCATTTTGCATGCAGAAACTTTTCTCTTAACGTGGCTTTGTGGTCTTGTTTTGTTGTTTTCTGCAGGCAGAGGACGAGGAAGAGGAAGAGGCATGTCCAGGAATCAAGATGATGAAGAAGGAGCAGGTGGAAGACCATCTGGACCGAGTACTTTATTTGATTTTCTTGAGTCCAAGATGGGAAGTTTCTCTATTGATGGTGGGTGAACTGTTAATGTTCATGTCACACTAAAAGCAGTTTTAAGTAATTCCTCGAAATGTATCTTAAAGACCACATTTCAGTATTTCTTTCTTCACTGTTTTATTTTCGTTTGATTACACTGATGATTTACTGGTTTGTTTTCTTAGAGTCAAAGAGTCAGCCATCACAGAACAAAGCTAATATCTTCAACTCAAACTATCACACCAACAACACATCACAAGCCCGGTTCTCTCAGAATGACCACAGGCAACCACGGACTGACAGACCACCTCGTTTTCACAAAGACACTGATTTTCCCAAACCCGGCCAGGAGCCAGCTCCTAACTGTACAACTTCCCAAACCTCTGCTCAAGCCCAGCAGTGGAAGGGTCAGGAGAAATGGTCACGAGGCCCGTCGGAGCGAGGGCAAAATGACAGGAGAGGTGAACAGATTGCTCTTCCTACCACAATGTTCTCTTTCACTCATTCAAAAGAATCCGAGCAGCAGAATGAGTTTAGTGGCTCTTACCACCAACGATCCCGAAATGGGAATGTTGGTGGGAATACGTCAGGACCGCCTCACAGGAGAGGGGTAAAAGATAATGGACCCACATCTAAACTGGGTAATTCTGGAGGAAATGAAGTCGATGTAAAAGGATTTAATAAACGCACAGACAGAAATGAAGAGTTTAACAGCAGCAGGAGGAAGGGGAAGGCTGAGCGGCCAAACTCAGATCATTTCGATAGACAAAGGGATAGCGGGCCATCAAACTTCAACTCCAGAGGAGGAAGCTCAGGCGTTTCCCAGGAAGTAGGATTATCACAAGGCTCTCGAACAGTGACAGGGGATCATTCTCATTTCCAAAATGGTGATGTGGAATTTAAACGGACTGGACCAATCAAGCCTATAAACACAGCCTGTCCTCCAAACAGGGAGCAGCAACCCAAAAGGAATGCTCCCAATTACCCGGGGTCCAAAAGAAGGCCTGGACAAGGCAGGGGGGCTGGTCCTCGAGGACCAGACAAAAGTCACTTCACTGAACACGTGTGGAAACCTGGAGATCACTGCCTGGCGCTGTACTGGGAAGACAACAAGGTATATTTGTGTACATGGCGAGTAATAGTCTCTTTAACTGTGTCTTTGATCTGAGCTTTATTAATTAACTGGTATAAATGCTTGTGTCATAATATTTGCATTAAATTCTGTTTTCTCTTGTTTTTGTTGTTATTGTCTGCTTGTGTGTGTTTGTGTGTTTTCAGTTCTATCATGCCAGAATAGATGCTTTGCACCCATCTGGCTCCACAGCTGTGGTTGTATTTAGTGATTATGGAAACTGTGAAGAGGTTCTCCTGCATAACATCAAGCCTGTTCCTGCTGACATGATGGTAACCACACAATTATATACTATATTATTTCATTTATTATTAATGTCTGAACACTGCAGACTCTGTAATGGGATCGGACTGTCTGTGATCAAACATGAATGATGCCTCGTCTGATTAGCAACACGTCACAATTATATCAAATCTGTCGCAGGAGGAAGATGATGGTTACTATGACAGTTCGTTAGAGTTTCGCCGTGGGGGTGATGGACAGCCGAGACGCACGCGACCCACGCAGCAGTACTACCAGCCACCCAGAGCGCGTGATTGATGTGACTGTGTTCACAGCAGCAGGTAAAAAATAACTAATTGTGATTTGTTGATGAACATGAAAATATACTATTAGTAACAAATGTCTATGTTGCAAACAAAAAATTGTAGGTCTTTTTTTTTTGGTTGTGATTTTTTATTTTATTTTTTTACTTTTACTGTTTGTACAATTCAAAGTCTGGATCTGTTTCACAAGGTCAATGAGGATCTGATAAGATACCCAGATGCTCCCAGAATGCAGAAATGATTGCTTTTGTAAATGTAATATTTTGTCTTTATCCCGCAGTGTTCTCGCTCCTCATCCCTCCACTTTCTGCAACAATCCCGAGTGCTTCCGGAGTTTGTAAACATCCACATCATCTGGAAATAAAGAACTTATCAAAGGGCTTGCACATGATGCAAAATTACAAGAGAAACTTGTCACAAGCTTCTGTTTATTTTGTCAAGAACATATCTACTGTATATGTTTTAGTAAAAGGATGCTTAAAAATAAAGAACCAATTAATAGTATGTTGCAGTTTTTTTTGTTTTTTTTTTAAATGTTGTTTTTATTTAAGATGAACATTAAATTATTTGAATTACTAATGTGTGAGTGCAGAACAGAAAAAAAAGAACTCTTTTGAAACATTTTGAGTTTATGTGCTTGTTCATGAAATGGTTAAATTCTTTAAATTTAGGACAAATGGTGGTTAGTGTCACTGAACAAACTATATTTTTGGCCTAAACTTAAGGTTCATGTGCTAATTATGAAAAACAAGTAAAAGTTTAAGAAACTGTTACAACAATTAGAATTTGAAAGAAACAAGAAGGAAACGATGTTCTTTAAACAACCTTGTAAAAACAAGCTGGATTTGGTTTTATGAAATCACTGGAGTTGATTTCTGGGTTTTAAAACCACCTTTACTACATTTACTGGCTGTTTCTGAGTCTCTTTGACATTTCTCCTCTTTTAGTAAAGCACCAGCTTTACAAGTTCATAGCAAGCAGCCCAATCTCATTTGTTGTGTTCTTTGAAGCAAATCCTGAGGTAAGACAATCTCTTCCCCCACTGTAACAGAGATGGTTACACTGCAGAGATATCATTTTGCACATTACAAAAGAGACTATACCAAGCTCTTCAAGCACTGCGCACCTTCTGATGGCTGTTTATAGACGTGTGCTGTGTAGAGAACAGGTTTTACACATGAAGAAATAATCTCCACCTGGGCTCCAGTTTCTGTCTCACCAACAGCAGGAGACAAATCAACAATGCAGCAGGGTTCAGCAGAGAGGTCACAGTGTTATTCTGTATCGGTAGTCCAAAGGGTTTGCTTTATTTTCCGAGTCAGGCGCCAAGCGGGCGTGCATGAATAATTAAAGACCGGTAATATGGAAACCTATCCCACAAGGGAGGAATTGAAAGTGTTTGAGGAGACTAACCTCACACTGGCTGGAAAACACGAACATATTGGTTTTCAATCAGATAATTGGTTAAATTGTGATAGAAGATTCTGACACTTTTACAGTTAATTTAGTTGTTAAATCTAAAAGCATCTAGTTAAATTAGTTTTAATAGATCTACGGTTAATATTTGAAAATTGAGAAACTTGGAATAATAAATTCTCATAACTAGTAAATTGAGAACAACTAAGATGGAAATGACAAATAAGAACTTACATTTATAAATCTTTGAAGGTGCTTTTTTAATCAGTTACGAAGCTAAAATGAACATTAAATGTGAGTGATGAAACAAAAGTAAACTTCTGCTTTGTTTCTTTAAAAGTTTCACTCAGGCTTGTGAAAGCTGCCTGGAAAAACACCAGGTTACATCTTCTTTTTCATCTTTATGTAACTACAAAACAAATGCCTTCATGGTGCTCTGATCACAGTAAATCTGCAGCTTCAGATCCCGAGCCCGCTTTTTCTTCTTTTAGACTCAGTGGTTTGAAATGATCACAAGTACACAACAAAACAGTCTTAGATTATGATTGAATTTTACATGACTGGATTTATGTTCAGAGTAAAAACACATGGGGGCAACAATTCACTTTTCAATGTTGAAGCTTGACAGGTTTTAGCTCAGTCAGCTTCAGTTTGATTGCATTTCCATTTATATTGGATTATGAGGTGATGGTGAGATTACTTAGTGGTTAGCACTATCTCCTGCAGCAACCTACTTCTATGTTCAGGTTCCACAAGCATGTAGTCTTAACAGTCCAATGAGAATTGGGATCTGTAAAATTCCCAATTTGATGGAACGTGTCTTCCTTGATATCAGATTCATGATAAACCTCTGACAAGCTTCAAACACAGGTGCTATAATGTAACATTTCCTGAGCTGTGGTTAATTAAAATAAGCTTTCCGGTTTCTACGTCCCTTTTTTCTTTTCAGGCTTCTTTCTCCCTGTAACTTGATCTCCTTCTGCAACAGGAGGACTGCCTTTCACTCCTCATGAGGGAACAACCTTTCCCACATTAACATCCCCTCTGCTCCATCTCCCACCTGCCCGCCTCTCCTCATATCCCCATTCACAGCTGTCTTGCCATTATCTTTCAGCTTACCTGACCCCTCACCCCCCATCTCTCCACCATGGTACCTTTTGTGGCAGCGACATCTGAACCCAACAAAGCTGTTAAATGTACTCTGTCTTACATCATTTCTACATGGGACTAAACAAGCAAATCCTTTCTCCCCCTCTGGTAGATGGAGGAAAAAAAAGAAGGTCAAATAAAAGTGACTGCTCAAGAAGTACATTGTACTTGCAAAAATACGTATAAGAACTTTAAAATCTAAACTGATATTACACCATGTCAGACTAATAAATAAAATGAAAAACATGGTAGCTCTAACAGCTGTTAAACAGATTAAAACCCCAGGAAATTGCCTTCAGAATAAACTGTGGAATGTTATTTGTGCAGACGTTTTCACCTCAGTGGCTGTGTGTTATTTACTCCTTCCTGCTCATTGAAGGTGTGGGGTTGTTGTTTGCATGTGAATCAAAGAATCTAAAGTCAAACCACCATCTGGTCGATGGCTGCACCAGTAGCATGCAAAAGAAGTGTTCATGCTTTGTTCAAATCTCGAGGCAAATGCCATTTGTCTCGCAAAGTGTAGCTCTTACTCATACATGTGAGGATATGACAGCCAGAGTGTCGGAGAAAGCCACAAACCTTTGCATGTAATCAACCTCACGGATGCTGAACTCATAACAACAGAATGGATTTGAATGTTGTTTAAAGCTTGAATGATCTTGCGTTTACAATTGAGGGATTGTTGAAAGGATTTTTCTTCAACACTAAAGATATATATTTTTAAATAAATGATCCTTTTACAAATACTTAAAATACTGTATACTGTGCATTTAAAATACATGATGGATGGATGGATGGATGGATGGATGGATGGATGGATGGATGGATGGATAGATAGATAGATAGATAGATAGATAGATAGATAGATAGATAGATAGATAGATAGATAGATAGATAGATAGATAGATAGATAGATAGATAGATAGATAGATAGATAGATAGATAGATAGATAGATAGATAGATAGATAGATAGATAGATACTCCCACCTTACTAAAGTGTTCTTGGGTAAAATTTAGGAGAGAAAAAAACAGAAAGTTTGGCTGACTTTCAACAGCAGTTCAGAGGCTCAGCACTTAATGAGCAAGATAGGTGCTGCTTGTCAGTGGTAATGACTGTTTTCAGTGTGCAGCAGACCACGGTCTATTTGTGTCATTCTTCAAACATCCTGCCAAACATTTGTTGCCAAGCACCCCTGCGTTACTCATAACACATGACAATTTAATGGTCAAATGGGGCCAGTTAGCTTAACCAGAGACACTGCACACTAAGGGTGAATGATGAATCAGCAGCCAGTTATTGATCTTTACCATTACCACCTATGGGTCTACACAGCAAAGCAAACATGGTGTAAAGCACCTTTCAGTCACTTTTATGGAGCCTGTCCAGTTATTATCTAATGGCTGGATGACACACAGGAGAACAACTGCTGAGTCTGGCTGATGTGCTTACGACACTTTTTTCATAACTGCTGTATTTTGGGGCTGATGTCGTCAGTTCCTAGAGAGTAAATTTATTTTAGTTTTTTTTTTATTTCTAATTGCGTTTTGAAACTTATTAAGAAGTATCACAAATTTTCCACAAAAAAATGTTACAATGAAACATTTTGCTGAAAAAATTTGGATCCTGACATTCCTGCAGATGCTCCTCGTACAAGAATCACCCACCGAAAGATTCTCTGTGTTCAAATTAATGACAACAGTTTCTCCTGACAGCAGCAGCTTTCCAGAACAGGATGATGCGTTCTGCCACTGAGCAGTAAAGCCTCTGGAACAGGGTACAGCAGAGCAAGCCCGATCTTCAGAAACAACAGTGGAATTTCATAAAGTCTTGTGATCCAGCTCTAAAAGGTCAAAGGTGTTTGGGAGCACAAAATAAATCTGCACATTGTTTGTCAGGTGAATAAGTGTAAATATGTAGAGAGTGCAAAAACTGGAAAGAAGCAAGACATGATGAAACTGCTGGGAGCTTGTGCCACTCTGACTGTTCAGCTGAAAGTTCAGTTATGTGCAGAATCGAAGCCCAAATATTTGAACTACAATCAGCTTGTTTTACTGTGTTACATTTTAGTTAAAAAAGTTAATTTAAAGTTTGTTATCTTTCAGAATGGACATTAGTAATGAGAGACTGCTGGAGTGTCTGGCTGTTCAGACTGTACAGGCTGCCAGTAACAGACAAGACATGACTTACAGCTCAGTGACTGACAGCTATGATCAAAGGCATCTGACAGTGCAGAGCAACATTATTTGTGTAGTTATTCAGTTCGCTGTCAGGAGGTTGAGGAAAAATATTTTCTTCATCATGGTGCAGCACAAAGTTGACAGCTAGGACTGTGTCACATCTCACTAAAGGAGTGAATGCTGCATCCACAGGTAAAGGAAGGTGATGCAGATAAATATACAGGGGATTTGCATTTCTCTGTTTGTTGCCATAATATTTTAATAATGTGCAAAATAGCATGCAAATTATTTAAAGAAAAGCATTGTCACATCATAGATGAATATTTTTGCAAAGAAAAGTATTTTTGAGATTAAAACATTTCTGGTTAAGCTAAAAGCTGATATTCAGTCTGATCTGACCACATGACAAAAGGGCCCGTTGGCCTTATGTTTTGTCTCCAGTCTCTGCTTCCATGCCTCTCCTAATTAGGTGATTACTGTATGTTGTGGAGGTAGTGAATCATGAAGCAGAAATCTTCTTTCGACCCAGATGGTCTCGTCTAAAGAAAAACTGTAAGAGTGGTTCCTGGGAAAAAAGGAAGAGAAAAACCTAAAACTATCAGGTTCCATAATGTGCAATCAGACGTGGTCAGCACGCTGAAAACAGAGGTCAAAGCTGTGCTGCAGAATGAGATGGCGAGTTGTGGCTCTGATATTGATGCTGTAAATGTGTTCAGGCAGAACAAATTGAAGCAGTTCAGGAACACCGCTGATATGGAACTGATGCTGCTAAGAGGCACCGTTGGAGAGTTGGATCACCACCTGTCACCATGCTGTAATCACATTTATACCATCATCATTTATAAAGTGCTCGCAAATCAATAAAGCAAAGCAAATGGCACATGCAGTTAGAAATCATAGATATTATAGATATATAGGTAGGCATGAGTCTCCTCATGGATCTTAATCTGAGAAGGTAATAATATAAAAGCATTGCTAACTCTGGGGTTCAGTTTTATTAAATTCTAATAAACTTTGACCTTCACATTTGATCTGCATGAGTAACTTTGAGTTTACAATCAAAACACGAGTCTGGATGTTTAGTTTTAAACAAATTTGTAGTTAACAAAACTTTAAATTTGATTCTGTATGAAGTGGTAATGCAACAATTCATCACTTGTCAAATATAAAAACATAAAAGATCCTACAATCTTAACTGTTAACGAAAGGTCATGAGGCAAAGTTTGTTTTTCCTAGTCACACTTTTAATTAAAAATAAAGTCCACCATCCACCCTTAAAACAGGTTCTATATAGTTCTAAGAACATGAACCAGATTATTAAACAGTCTAAACAATCCTGTGATCCTGATCAGAAACAAGCAGCTACAGAAACTGAAAAGTGTCTATGGGAAGCAAAATGTTGTTTTATGGGGTTTTTGTGCCACTGATCACACTTAACATGGAGTAACTGGAAGTAATGTGATTAAAATGCATCTAAAATTAAACAATGAGGTATCCCCAATCCTCTAAAACATCAGAGTAACCTGCAAGGAGAAATCAGCATGAGAGCTTCAAACCATGATCCACAGTGACAGTCAGTACCATGAGCTTTTTTCTTCTTCTGAGGAACTTGTAAATCAAACATGGTTGTTTATTTTCAGCCAATCATTTTGCACTTCTGTTACAGAGTGTTACGAAGGATCAAAGTTTACCTGAAGGAAAACCCACTGAACACATAAAGAAAATCAAACAGTGCATAGCAGTAAGTAACTGTATGTACATGTTGAGGTACATTTCAGTAGGTGTGGTGTGTTTTACATGAATGTTTTATTAGTGACATGTACTCAGGTGTGGAGATGTTCTAAAATATCAAGATGTAATTTCCTGAGTCACAGTCAATAAAGTTGGGTGTTGAGTTTGAAAGAGTTGCTCAGCAAAAAATGTCACAACAGCATCAATAATGAATTTGAATGTTACAAATGGCTAGCAGTGCTATATGCAATGCAATATTGGTGTTAACCACTTGTACAAATGACACAAAAAATGTAATTTAGGGTGCTTAATGTTTCACTTACTGAGGGGCTGCAAGGACAAAATGTTGTGTCTGATGTTCCCCAAATTCAGGAAATACATTGGTTCAGTAATCTACAGTCTGTCTCATCTTGTGAAAGTTCAAAGATGAGACATTTGATGGTAGATATCCATCCTTCCTTAGATTGCTCAGAGTTGCAGTAACAAAAGAATGAGCAGAGATACTTCATTATATTGAGAGACTTCCTGCTGCTCCACTGAGACAATCTTCAGCTGCTTGCAGGCCAGCTGAGAGATACAAGCTCTCTGGCGACGTCTTGATTGTCTCATCCAGCTGGTTGTGTTCAGAAAATGTCTGAAGGGAGACACCCAGGAGGTAGCTTAATTTCAGTAGTTTGTGTTTCATCCCCTTTTTCTTCCAGTTATCAAGTGTATGGACATTTGGTAAATTAGGACATTAAAGATCAGTAACCCTTACACGATCACTTCAGTAGCTACGAACAACCAAAAGTTCATCTCATTTAAAACATAAGAACACTTCAAAGTTTTCAAACCAAGTCAGTCATTTTCAAGCCTGAAAAGAATTTAAGAAAACTGGAAAAGAAAAGGCAGACGCTAGAGCAAACTAAAGTTGTTTTATTAACAAAAAAAGGGAAAAATCAACAGATAAATCAGCAAACTTATGCCTACAAAAAACATAACCTTCAAAATTGAAAAAAGTGTAAAAAGCCTTAGTCAATAGATGACTGTCCCTGAAGACAGAAGGGAGGAAACAGGATTCGACTTGAGGAATGAGAGGAGATGTCAACATGTATTTAACAGATGCTACCATTTCCTAACATGTTGCAACTTGTTTGAGTTAGAAATCTGGAATGTTTACTTAACATCTAAAACCAAAACCCATCAAACAGATTTGAATGGCAGTATTTAAAACTCAAGTTATGTCAAAACATTTAAAATCCAAAAGATTTTTAGCTTCATCTAATGTTGAAACTGTAAAACTCAGGTTTGCTTCATTTGATTTAAATTAAATTAAATAAGTCAAATTACTGTAAATAGATAAACCTTTCTAAATAATTCTTACACTGTTACGCAGCAAAAGCTGATCCAAGATTTAAACGAGGGGGTGTCTCATGACCTCCTCCCCGAGAAGGACAACAAAATAAAACACATTCAGCTCACTATCACACACTAACTCTGATAAACGGGTAGAAGTCCTTCCTGGTTTTTTTTCGCTCAGTCATCAATTCAGTCCATGGAAAAGAGCTCTCGTATCTCGTATTTCTTCTCAAGCAAACCGAAACTTCCCGAGATCCTCCGTCCTCACGCCATCCTGCACACCTCTCTTCTCAACCAGGTGACACCATCCTCCAAGGCGTTCTCCGGCCGAACCCGCAGCCCAGAGTTCCTACACTTCAGCCGCCTGCTGTTCTATATTAGCGTGAGCTGCTAATAAAGACTTTTCCAAATCAATATACCATAAATGCTATCTTGATCCTTAAAAGAGAAACTTATTACACACACACAACCCTGCAAGTCACATATGTTGGGAAATCATGTAAAGCAAGAAAATAAGGTCAAAAATCACCACCTATCCCCGGGGCTATGAGCTGCTTGAACCACCCACTACCGTCCACATTACCAGCCTCACTCTCACGGACTATTCACCGTATGAGGCAACCCACAATGGTGCCTGTTGCTCTGCCAGCTATTGGCTGGTAGACGTAAAGCAAATGCAAACGTGGTGCCCGTTAAAATAAATATTTGATTATATTTTACTTCAAAAATCATTTCTAAAGAAAATGCTGTATTTTCATTCTACACCCCTCTAAACACCCTGTGGGGGCAATATTTTGATAAAAACATTGCTTTTAATGGAAATAATCCATATTGTACCTTTAAGCTATATAAACTCAGAACTTAAACATTCATCAACAACTCATAGTTTTTAACTGTCAGCTTCAGTTGAACACACATTATAACACAATTGTTTCTTTTAGAATATGAAGATTTAAAAGTAGAGAGCTGTTGATCTAATGAAAAACACACCACAATAGAGAAGAACTTGTGTTCTGTTATTATACCAAATGGTTTTAGGTAAAAGTATTATAAAAGAACAGAAGTTGTCTTGAACAGTCTTGCAAACTCTACTGATTGACAATCAAACATAATTGATGAGAATACTGTCTCAAGCAGGGGGTGTCCAGGATTAAACTGGAGACCTCTTGATCGGCAGTCAAATGCATCCCCTTATATACTGACACTTTCATGCAGTCTTGACTCATGTAAGATCAAATCTTAAACATTCATTAACAAGGCAATGTTTTTAAAAGTCTACAAATGCCCTAAAAATGAACTAAAAAACACTTGTAGTTTGTTAATTTTACAAATGGTTTTAGGTAAAAAGCTTTTAATACAACCCCATTGTCTTGCCAACTCAACTCACTTTTAATTGAAGTGAACAACAACATTTTAATTGCAAATGTTGACTCAGGCAGGGGGTATCCAGGATTGAACTGGAGACCTCTTGATCTGCAGTAAAATGCTCTACCACTGAGCTACACCCCCTTATATACTAGTAGTTTCATGTAGTCTTGACACATGTAAGATCATAATTTGAACATTGATGACAAAAGCAATAGTTTGACAATTTTACAAAAGGTTTTAGGTAAAAAGCTTTTAATATAACTCCATCACTTTGCCAACTTAACTGACTTATAATTGAAATGACCAAGAACATTAAACTTCCAAATGTTGACTCAGGCAGGGGGTGTCCAGGATTGAACTGGAGACCTCTTGATCTGCAGTCAAATGCTCTACCACTGAGCTACACCCCCTTATATGTTTGTAGGTTCATGTAGTCTTGACTCATGTAAGATCATAATTGAAACATTCATTAACAAGGCAATGTTTTTAAAAGTCTACTTGAACATATCTTATATCACCATTCTTTCTTTTAGAACTTGAAGATTTGAGGCAGAAAGCTGTTGATCTGATGGCAAATGCCCTAAAAATGAACTAAAAAACACCTGTAGTTTGACAATTTTACAAATGGTTTTAGGTAAAAAGCTTTTAAAATAACCCCATTGTCTTGCCAACTCAACTGAAGTGAACAACAACATTTTAATTGCAAATGTTGACTCAGGCAGGGGGTGTCTTGGATTGAACTTGAGACCTAGTAATCTGCAGTCAAATGCTCTACCACTGAGCTACACCACCTAATATGTTAGTGGTTTCATGTAGTCTTGACTCATTTAAGATCAAATCTTAAACACTGATCATGAAGGCAATAGTTTGACAATTTTATAAAAGGATTTAGGTAAAAAGCTTGTAATATAACGCCATTGTCTTGCCAACTCAACTGACTTATTATTGAAGTGAACAACAACATTTCAATTGCAAATGTTAACTCAGGTAGGGGGTATCCAGGATTGAACTGGAGACCTCTTGATCTGCAGTCAAATGCTCTCCCACTGAGCTACACCCCCTTATATGTTCATAGTTTCGTGTAGTCTTGACTCATGTAAGATCATAATTGAAACATTCATTACAAAGGCAATAGTTTGACAATTAATTATAAGGTTTTAGGTAAAAAGCTTTTAAAATAACCCCATAGTCTTGCAAACTCAACTGACTTATTATTGAAGTGAAAAACAACATTTTAATTGCAAATGTTGACTCAGGCAGGGGGTGTCCATGATTGAACTGGAGACCTCTTGATCTGCAGTCAAATGCTCTACCACTGAGCTACACCCCCTTATGTGTTTGTAGGTTCATGTAGTCTTGACTCATGTAAGACCATAATTGAAACATTCATTAACAAGGCAATGTTTTTAAAAGTCTACTTGAACATATCTTATATCACCATTCTTTCTTTTAGAACTTGAAGATTTGAGGCAGAAAGCTGTTGATCTGATGGCAAATGCCCTAAAAATGAACTAAAAAACACCTGTAGTTTGACAATTTTACAAATGGTTTTAGGTAAAAAGCTTTTAAAATAACCCCATGGTCTTGCGAACTCAACTGACTTATTATTGAAGTGAAAAACAACATTTTAATTGCAAATGTTGACTCAGACAGGGGGTATCCAGGATTGAACTGGAGACCTCTTGATCTGCAGTCAAATGCTCTACCATTGACCCACAACCCCTTACATATCAGCAGTTTCATGTAGTCTTTACTCATGTAAGATCAAATCTTAAACATTCATTAACAAGGCAATGTTTTTAAAAGTCTTCTTGAACATATCTTATATCACCATTCTTTCTTTTAGAACTTGAAGATTTGAGGCAGAAAGCTGTTGATCTGATGGCAAATGCCCTAAAAATGAACTAAAAAACACCTGTAGTTTGACAATTTTACAAATGGTTTTAGGTAAAAAGCTTTTAAAATAACCCCATGGTCTTGCGAACTCAACTGACTTATTATTGAAGTGAAAAACAACATTTTAATTGCAAATGTTGACTCAGACAGGGGGTATCCAGGATTGAACTGGAGACCTCTTGATCTGCAGTCAAATGCTCTACCATTGACCCACAACCCCTTACATATCAGCAGTTTCATGTAGTCTTTACTCATGTAAGATCAAATCTTAAACATTCATTAACAAGGCAATGTTTTTAAAAGTCTTCTTGAACATATCTTATATCACCATTCTTTCTTTTAGAACTTGAAGATTTGAGGCAGAAAGCTGTTGATCTGATGGAAAATACCCTAAAAATGAACTAAAAAACACCTGTAGTTTGACAATTTTACAAATGGTTTTAGGTAAAAAGCTTTTAAAATAACCCCATTGTCTTGCGAACTCAACTGACTTATTATAGAAGTGACAAACAACATTTTAAGTGCAAATGTTGACTCAGACAGGGGGTATCCAGGATTGAACTGGATACCGCTTGATCTGCAGTCAAATGCTGTACCATTGACCCACAACCCCTTACATATTAGCAGTTTCATGTAGTCTTGACTCATGTAAGATCAAATCTTAAACATTCATTAACAAGGCAATGTTTTTAAAAGTCTTCTTGAACATATCTTATATCACCATTCTTTCTTTTAGAACTTGAAGATTTGAGGCAGAAAGCTGTTGATCTGATGGCAAATGCCCTAAAAATGAACTAAAAAACACCTGTAGTTTGACAATTTTACAAATGGTTTTAGGTAAAAAGCTTTTAAAATAACCCCATTGTCTTGCCAACTCAACTGAAGTGAACAACAACATTTTAATTGCAAATGTTGACTCAGGCAGGGGGTGTCTTGGATTGAACTTGAGACCTAGTAATCTGCAGTCAAATGCTCTACCACTGAGCTACACCAAATATGTTAGTGGTTTCATGTAGTCTTGACTCATTTAAGATCAAATCTTAAACATTCATTAACAAGGCAGTGTTTTTCAAAGTCTACTTTTATTTGAACATACATTATAACACCATTCTTTCTTTTAGAATTTGAAGATTTGAACAGGTAGCAGAAATGAAAATGTTAAGGATTATTTGGAGTGACAAGAATGGTCAGAATCAGGAATTAGTCCATCAGGGGAACAGAACATGTTAGATCTTTTGGAGATAAAGTTAGAGACACCAGACTGAGATGATATGGACATGCACAGAGGAGGGACAGTATGCCTATTGGGAAAAGGATGCTGACATGGGAACTGTCAGGCAGGAGGTCTAGAGGAGGACCAAAGAGGAGATATACATATGAAGTGAAGGAGGACATGAGGTTGATGTAAGAGAAGAGGACAGAGGGGGATGGATGACCTGCTGCTTCTGAAGTGAACAGCTGAAAGGAGAAGAAAATGACTTGATGATAGTCCATATTTTAGTTGCGGCCTGGGCTTCAAGTCCTGCTTGAAATTTCTCAATGATCACACTTCAAGAGCACACAACACATTTTTAAAAAAAATAGTTTCTTATAGCTACACATTTTAAGAGATATTTTAAAGTCCAAGTCTCACTTCACTTGGCACACCAATCTGAAGTTGCATCACGTTTCCTCTTTTCTTTCTGTTTCGTACATTGTTCTGTGACCTGTCTCAGAAGTGTGAGTTTTTTTAATCAGGTGAAGATGGAAAATTTGTGTCAAAACAGCTTATTACTGATCAGACATGTAATTGGACTGCTGTGTTCAAGTATGGAAGGTCTTTATGGTCATTATGTAGATAATCAAGAAGCAAATAAGAGAAATGAAGTCTAGTTCCTTTTGAAAAGTAATTTTAGATTTTACTATCTAATTTAAAGGAAGAGGCTTCGTTCCTCCTGACAGAAGAACAGCTACCTGAAATGCATGAGTGGCTGATATTAACAAGGAACATTCATCTGGCACCCAATGAACTCAGTTTGTTGATACAACTCAAATCAGACAGCCAGACAGACTGACCATATACGGCATCTCTCTTTGAAGTTGTTTCTTCTTTTCCTTCTTAGGATGGAAAGAACAAATTTCACAGACAGAAGCACATGCTGCACACGTTGTCTCATACCTTGAACTGAGAAGTTTGAGAAGTGCTTTAAAGTCTGATTTAGAAAGAAAATACAAGTATAAATACTAACAAAACAAGAATGTTTGGGTTGTAACTTGTGCTCTTAAATCCTGACTTACAAAACGCAGTCATGTGGCCATATGCAACTGCATTGAAAATAGGGTTGTATCAAAGAAATAACACATAGACTTAAGTCTGTATCTGTATTTGATAAGATTTCAGACACTGAACACATGGAAAGGAAAATAAATGAATCGCAGCACTTGTGATGTTTAATTTGAGGGAAAAACTTTTATCATTTTACAAGAGAAGACCCTAACCCTATTAAAGATGATGAATGAGATGTGACAACTGGATTTGATTGAAAAAAAAAATCACCCATTAATGTAAGTAGGTACAACTTAAATTCAAACCTGAAAACAATTGTGCGACTTTATCTGATTAAAACAAATAAATAAATAATGAAACAGCTGGAGTTGTTGATTGTTCTGTGGTCTCCTGATCCACCTTTAAACGGTTTGTGTTTTGTCATATGTCTCTGCTTACGCTCGTAAAGTTGGATCTGGCCTGAGGCATGGACAGAACAAAACTCCTGATGGGTTCAGCAGCACACTTTCTAATGTTTGCTTCCAAAATATTGGATTACTGCGACACTATGTCACGCCGGTAATAAAACACTTTTTACCAAATTAATATCGAATAGCAAATAGCGTGAAAAGGATGTTGCTCTAGGAAAAACAGGTCAAAGCTGGTTTGTGAACATAATAAAACAAAGATAAATAGAATTACTAAATAATTAAGGGAGCTGTCAGCTGGTGGTTGTAAATAAAATGTTCAAGGTAGTTTAAAGAAGAACACCAGCCAAATGGAAAACCTGGGGATTAGTGAGAGGTGGACAGATTCAGTGATCCAGGTGAAGCCTGGATAATGAAGGCATGAAGTTAGGTTGCTCTTCCTTTTTGCAGAAATTAAAATAATGGAGGGAGCAAAAGCAGCATTACTGTTTAAGACCCCCCCCACCTCATTAAAAAAACTTGCACTAAACTGGAAACATCACGCTGGCCATAACAGATGAATATGAGGCTCTAATCTGTCCAATCAGGGTTTTGTACTGTTTTATAATTTATATTGTTACTATTATTTACTGACTCTGTATTTTGATGAGAGCTTTATAAAAAGAGTTATGCTAAAAGTATTGTCAGAAAAACCCATTGCCTGCTTGAGAAGGTCATGCCAAAAAACTGCTGTCAGTCATCTGAAACAAGGATGAAAATTTCAACCCCAATTCCAAAAAGTTGGGACACTGTGAAAAAGGTAAATAAAAACAAAACGCAGTGATTTGCAAAGTTCATTAATGCACCCCAATTGTTATTCAATATTTACATTTTTAACAGCATCCTAAATGTTTTGGAATCAAGGTGGTAAAACACGAGACTTGCACAAATACATTTCACTGTTTAGTAACTAAAAAAATAATGCCTTTCTTTAAGAGTTTTGATCCTGTTTATGGATGATATAATTTTGTTATAAATTTGCATGGAGGGATGTATTTTGCACAGGGACACAGACCAGACGGCATGAGTTCTGTGTATCCAGGTGTTCTTTGGAAACAGACACTGATGAGTCATGTGATCTTTGTGTCCAGAGTAAAAAATTTATTTTTAAAAAGTGGAATTTCTTGCACGAATAAACACAAACATTTACAAACAAGTGCGATGTGAATCATTTTTGAAAAGTTCTTCAGTTTGTGTGAATAAAAATTGGTGCTCCACAAAACAGATGATTTACGCTGAGGTCAGCTGTATCAGAAGATTATTAACTTTTAAGTGGTTACAGACATGTGCATGTATAATTTTGTAAAAAAAAAAAGATTTGCAGCAGACATTTTCACATTCTTAAGTCCAACGTTGCAACTTTAAAAACTGATGTGAAAATGTACACTGACAAAACAAGTTAAAGGCTCCTGATTTATTTTGAAAATGTACATGATAATTGATGACATTTGAAGAGGTCTCAAAGGGATTTGCATTTGACATTTTTTTTTTGTCCTCAGAAGAAAGAGGAGGAGATTAGCTCAAAACAGGATTTAACATTAGGATTAGCAACTCTCCTCAAAAATTACTGAGGAGAGTTGAGGAATATTAAGTTTATTTCTTTATAAACATGCATCGTACACACAGTAAACTATTGTCCTGTTACAGATAAACAGATTTAGAAAAAAGCAAAGAAAAAGATGGAAACAACAAAGCTCAAATGAACTGCACTGTGGGACAGATAAATGCAATGGAAGTACAAAATAGTAATAAACTGTCAGCAGTTTGGGGGAAAAGAGCAAGTTGCCCAGACCTACCATACACTGTCAAAGTTAATTCCCTGGAAGTCCGTCTGTGTTATTGCTGGAATGAAATGGGATGAGAGTGAGAGAGAAATGAGGATGGAGGAATAAAGGAAATCAGTAACATAATCCACAGCAGGATCAAAAGAGTGCGATTGGATTATATTTTGTTGCATCACGGCAAATGAAAGATGTTTGAGATCAAAGGCAGTGATTTTTCAGTGGGAGAATATGGAGATGTATTATTGAAGATGGAACAAAGCATGTGTGTGTGTGTGTGTGTGTGTGTGTGTGTGTGTGTGTGTGTGTGTATGTACATGTTTCTGTGAGAGGGATTGTATTTGATGTCATAACTTAGGAAATGTAGCCTCCTCTATTCAGCAGAGCTGTGTAATCTAACCTGGGCCTCTCATTGTGTCTTTATTTGTTTGATTTCAAAGCAGGGACTTACAATTAAGCCAATCTAGAAACAAGATCAGGCTGTGACTGATGATAATTACCTGCTGTCTACACCATTAAGAATTTAATGTAATTTCAGATAGACTTTCCTGGAAGGGGGTAAAAGGGTGAGATGAAGATAGTTCTAGAGAAAGTTTGCAGGGGCAATGGTCGAGCTGTGTCTGTAGCCTGTTCTACATGTCCTTGTGTATCTGTAGATTTTAATGCTGGTAATTTAAGTCTATTAACCCTTTTCCATTCTGACCATCAGCATAAAAGCTGCTGATGAGAATCAGTTTTATTTTCCTTCTTTGCATGCACCCCATACCCAGATGTCTAGCTGTTTTCAGCCTTATAATGCCTGAAGCAGGATTTATAGAATTGAGACAGATATTAAACAACTCTCTTGAAGATTAAAAACCATTAAAGCCAAGATTAAAGGTCGTGTTAAGGATCAGGTTAGATGGAGGAATATATGGATCAAGTTTTTCTGTGAAACTGTGCAGAAGGTTTGCAGAACAAATCTCCAGGGCTGCTGACATAAGCAGATTTATGAGCATCCAAATAAGGTTTATATAGTATTTACCACAATTAATGGCTTTTAGGAATGAAGGTGAATTTCATCGACTCTGGCAATCATCCAAATTTCCGTGTCCAGTTTGAAAAATTAACAGTCAACTTTCAAATTCTGCAAAAACCAAACAACAAAACAAAAAGTTTAAATCGTCACAAGTCTTAATGAGTTTTTCCTGTTTTTATAAAGGATAAGGTAGGATTAAAACTCAGAGTAGTCATACAATGATAAGTCTTCCTGAACCCAATTTCCTGACCAACAGTTACAACTTGAAAATGAAAAAAAACAACAACACTGCACATAAATATTCAGGTCTCAATGATATAGTTGTAAGACAGATGCTTATTTGGCATTAAGGCCATGCTTCACACCAGCAGGGGGGCTTGTGCTTTACATGTCCTGATTGTCAGGGTTTTCATTTTCACTCTCATGTTAATAGATTAGAGCATTCACACAGGCTGCGTGTCACGTGTCCTTCAGCGACGGCTCCAAATGCACCACTGCCACATGCTACCTAGAATATTGGTGCAGAGTCTTTTTTTCTTTCAAATACCAGATAATGTCATGAAAGCTGGTCTCCGTGCAAATGCACAAACATATAATTTATTAGTCATCTTATTATAGACAAACAAAAAATAGCTTATCTTTCTAAAAGATAACCTGCGGGGAAGTTGCTCCTTGTTGATGATACAAAGACTGAGTTTTTATTTATTTTAATCATAAACTAATTCACATTGTTGCTTGAATTTGGCTGCGTTCTCGTGTTCAAACCTGACTGAGACTAAATGTTTTTGGAATGAAAAACTAACGAATCTTCTAACAAAAAAGTGGCAATGTTGTGAAATAATTCATGAGAGAAAAACTGAAGGTGCTCGGACGAAAAAGAAGGGGGGGGGTCTCTGCACACTTATAAGAAGTTCTATTTTGGTAACACATTTGAAAAAAATTCTGCAGCCTCAATTTTGTTCCATCAGGGAGTAAACTGTATATGGATTGAAGTAAAATGAAAACAAAGTAATACTTGTGATGTTGAGTCTCACATCTGCATTGCATCGCGATAAAAAGCAGAATGCAAAGATTTGTAAAGAAACATTCTCCCCTCAAAAATCTATTTAAAAAATTTGTTTAATCAAACCAGCTTGTGAAATTGGAGCTTCTTAGGATTCTGAAACTAATATCCAAGTCAAGTATTTTATTACAGAACTATCAGAATTCTGTAGACTGTCTTTGTGAAAATACGTCTGCACATTATACGACCATATAGGTCGATTTTGAAAGCTCCAAAAACATGACCTGTGAGAACTTTTTCAAATGACCTGTTGGAGCGTTTTCTGGGCTCCGCAGAGACTTACTACCAACCACGCATGCGCGCACCTTCCCAGAGGAACTGACAAATACACATGGGCGAGGTTTTGCTCTGTTCAGCTGAACAAAATAAAAATTCTACAGCAATATGTCTCATTTTAATACAACGATTAGCTTTAAAATGTAAAGATACACATGAACACACTATAAAGTCGAAAATTTCACGTTAAAAAGCGGAACGGTCAAGGTTAGGGTAGCTGATGGGGTCGCATATGGGATATAGTGTTGTTTTCAAAATCGACTAATGCGGTCGTATTTCACCTGAGGTCGGGCTGCTTTGTGATGTGTGTACATTTGCAGTAAATCACAAGTTTGAGGTAAAAATAAATGTATAAAAAAGAGGCACTGTTGTTTTTCATCTATTATACATTCATCATGATGCATAAACTGCTTCAAATGTATCAGTGATAGGATATGCTACATCTCCTTCCAGTCAAACAAACAAAAAACTCAAATTACTTGAACAAAAAAACATGAATAACGTGTAGTTTTTAGAGTGTGATGTCATTATCAAATGCTATATTTTTTTAGAGAGAACCTGTAAATTAGAGTCATAATTATCCTAAAAAGCTTGTATCACTTTTTCTTTTTCCAAAGAAACATAAATTAAATAAACTAATTTTAAAAAATCTGAGCAGGGGAAATGAGACACTGGATACAGTGAAACAAGACCTCCACTGTTATTTATGCAATTAATCATATGCTACAAGTGTTTTCACAGTGTGAAATAAAAATATGAAATTGTCCAGACATGATACTGAAACATGTTTCACTTGGATTTTGCTGCAGGCATGAGTGAAATACATCACCAGGTTATCGATTGGCCATGATTTCTGCTTGATGAATAGGTTTTCTTCTAACTCAGGGTGAACAACATTTAAGCCGGGTCACATAAACCTTTTTGCATCACTCTGAAAGGAACACACTTTAGTTTCCTGTTCTTTTCTCACAGCTATTATTGTTGCTTAAAATAGCAAGAGTTCTCTCTCTGACTGAATGTTCCTTTATGTAACTTTTTAAAGCCAATTTATAACAAACATCAGAATCCAGTTTTACTTGCTGAAGACATACAGTAAGGCAGATAAAATGTAATACTTCTATGTCACACCTTGGGAGTTGTTTTGCTGTTTTTACAACATCTTTTCATCTTACCTGTCATTGCAGTGTGCACATCCGGTACGTTCATGCAGTATATCATCTTTCAGCCTATTTGTGTAATGCACAGTTTGGCCAGAAGTGATTACTGGGGATTACACTGAGCTGATAGCTCCTGATGTGCTCTGTGCCTGCGTGACATATTTCTATCCTGAAAAGCCTGTGATTACTTGAGAAGCTGCTCACATTGTGAGCACCAGTTTGTTTGCATGCTTTTAACTTTGTATGAACAAAACAGGTTTCAATGACACTTGAAACTGTTAAATTCCTCTCTGGGGAGCGTGTGTACTGGTAATAAGAAAACAAAAGAGTCCTGGAGGCTTCATGATTGCACAACTTTTGTGGCGAGTGGATAAAGAAGAAAAACATTAACAGGAGAAAGTTTGGAAACCACTTTCACAATTTCATGGATTATAGTTCATTCAGTTTTACTGGTAGTAGCAGTGGAGTGACTGCTGGTTCAACTCCAAAAACATGAGGAACACTGATTTGACTTTTCAGACAAAAGCAGCAGTTGCTCAGTGTTTTTCTTAAAGGTGTTACCTTGCCAACTTTGACCTACACAGGTGACGACAACGAAAACACAGAATGTCGGGCTGTTGATCTGTCACTGTTCCAAGTCACAAACATTGTGTTTTATTTGTAGTTTTAAACCAGATCTATTTATTACTGTTAAGTTGTAGTAATTAACATTCACAATGAGAATTTATCTTTCACAGAGGTATGTTTGTTTTGTCAACCACAGGTCACACATGGGAAATCTGCTTTACATTTGTAAATTTATTATAATCCAAAGCATAAGCCAGTATCAATGTGCTGGAACCTTGGCCAGCATTAGTGGGTCATGAAATTACATACAGTCACTGTTTGTTGGGCAGTTGTATTGAATGTCCTGCCAATAAAGGAGTAGATAGAAATAATACATAACATTTAACCTTTTATTAAAGTGATAGTTCAAATATTTTGATGTTTGTTTCTGTGGAAAAGCAATAAATAATTGATCTTACCAGTTGTTGACGTCCTTCAGTTTGGAGAAACATAAATTTGTTTTGACTTGATTGACAAGCAAACAACTAGCAAATAGGATTGTTGTTGTCTCAAAACAACTCAACTCAGTCCAGTGTTAATTTACGTGATTAAATAATTTCAACATAGTTTTCATCAACATCTA
>SSNP01000050.1:493344-590713 GCA_006937955.1 Pachypanchax playfairii | reverse complement strand
TGTGTGTGTGTGTGTGTGTGTGTGTGTGTGTGTGTGTGTGTGTGTGTATGTACATGTTTCTGTGAGAGGGATTGTATTTGATGTCATAACTTAGGAAATGTAGCCTCCTCTATTCAGCAGAGCTGTGTAATCTAACCTGGGCCTCTCATTGTGTCTTTATTTGTTTGATTTCAAAGCAGGGACTTACAATTAAGCCAATCTAGAAACAAGATCAGGCTGTGACTGATGATAATTACCTGCTGTCTACACCATTAAGAATTTAATGTAATTTCAGATAGACTTTCCTGGAAGGGGGTAAAAGGGTGAGATGAAGATAGTTCTAGAGAAAGTTTGCAGGGGCAATGGTCGAGCTGTGTCTGTAGCCTGTTCTACATGTCCTTGTGTATCTGTAGATTTTAATGCTGGTAATTTAAGTCTATTAACCCTTTTCCATTCTGACCATCAGCATAAAAGCTGCTGATGAGAATCAGTTTTATTTTCCTTCTTTGCATGCACCCCATACCCAGATGTCTAGCTGTTTTCAGCCTTATAATGCCTGAAGCAGGATTTATAGAATTGAGACAGATATTAAACAACTCTCTTGAAGATTAAAAACCATTAAAGCCAAGATTAAAGGTCGTGTTAAGGATCAGGTTAGATGGAGGAATATATGGATCAAGTTTTTCTGTGAAACTGTGCAGAAGGTTTGCAGAACAAATCTCCAGGGCTGCTGACATAAGCAGATTTATGAGCATCCAAATAAGGTTTATATAGTATTTACCACAATTAATGGCTTTTAGGAATGAAGGTGAATTTCATCGACTCTGGCAATCATCCAAATTTCCGTGTCCAGTTTGAAAAATTAACAGTCAACTTTCAAATTCTGCAAAAACCAAACAACAAAACAAAAAGTTTAAATCGTCACAAGTCTTAATGAGTTTTTCCTGTTTTTATAAAGGATAAGGTAGGATTAAAACTCAGAGTAGTCATACAATGATAAGTCTTCCTGAACCCAATTTCCTGACCAACAGTTACAACTTGAAAATGAAAAAAAACAACAACACTGCACATAAATATTCAGGTCTCAATGATATAGTTGTAAGACAGATGCTTATTTGGCATTAAGGCCATGCTTCACACCAGCAGGGGGGCTTGTGCTTTACATGTCCTGATTGTCAGGGTTTTCATTTTCACTCTCATGTTAATAGATTAGAGCATTCACACAGGCTGCGTGTCACGTGTCCTTCAGCGACGGCTCCAAATGCACCACTGCCACATGCTACCTAGAATATTGGTGCAGAGTCTTTTTTTCTTTCAAATACCAGATAATGTCATGAAAGCTGGTCTCCGTGCAAATGCACAAACATATAATTTATTAGTCATCTTATTATAGACAAACAAAAAATAGCTTATCTTTCTAAAAGATAACCTGCGGGGAAGTTGCTCCTTGTTGATGATACAAAGACTGAGTTTTTATTTATTTTAATCATAAACTAATTCACATTGTTGCTTGAATTTGGCTGCGTTCTCGTGTTCAAACCTGACTGAGACTAAATGTTTTTGGAATGAAAAACTAACGAATCTTCTAACAAAAAAGTGGCAATGTTGTGAAATAATTCATGAGAGAAAAACTGAAGGTGCTCGGACGAAAAAGAAGGGGGGGGGTCTCTGCACACTTATAAGAAGTTCTATTTTGGTAACACATTTGAAAAAAATTCTGCAGCCTCAATTTTGTTCCATCAGGGAGTAAACTGTATATGGATTGAAGTAAAATGAAAACAAAGTAATACTTGTGATGTTGAGTCTCACATCTGCATTGCATCGCGATAAAAAGCAGAATGCAAAGATTTGTAAAGAAACATTCTCCCCTCAAAAATCTATTTAAAAAATTTGTTTAATCAAACCAGCTTGTGAAATTGGAGCTTCTTAGGATTCTGAAACTAATATCCAAGTCAAGTATTTTATTACAGAACTATCAGAATTCTGTAGACTGTCTTTGTGAAAATACGTCTGCACATTATACGACCATATAGGTCGATTTTGAAAGCTCCAAAAACATGACCTGTGAGAACTTTTTCAAATGACCTGTTGGAGCGTTTTCTGGGCTCCGCAGAGACTTACTACCAACCACGCATGCGCGCACCTTCCCAGAGGAACTGACAAATACACATGGGCGAGGTTTTGCTCTGTTCAGCTGAACAAAATAAAAATTCTACAGCAATATGTCTCATTTTAATACAACGATTAGCTTTAAAATGTAAAGATACACATGAACACACTATAAAGTCGAAAATTTCACGTTAAAAAGCGGAACGGTCAAGGTTAGGGTAGCTGATGGGGTCGCATATGGGATATAGTGTTGTTTTCAAAATCGACTAATGCGGTCGTATTTCACCTGAGGTCGGGCTGCTTTGTGATGTGTGTACATTTGCAGTAAATCACAAGTTTGAGGTAAAAATAAATGTATAAAAAAGAGGCACTGTTGTTTTTCATCTATTATACATTCATCATGATGCATAAACTGCTTCAAATGTATCAGTGATAGGATATGCTACATCTCCTTCCAGTCAAACAAACAAAAAACTCAAATTACTTGAACAAAAAAACATGAATAACGTGTAGTTTTTAGAGTGTGATGTCATTATCAAATGCTATATTTTTTTAGAGAGAACCTGTAAATTAGAGTCATAATTATCCTAAAAAGCTTGTATCACTTTTTCTTTTTCCAAAGAAACATAAATTAAATAAACTAATTTTAAAAAATCTGAGCAGGGGAAATGAGACACTGGATACAGTGAAACAAGACCTCCACTGTTATTTATGCAATTAATCATATGCTACAAGTGTTTTCACAGTGTGAAATAAAAATATGAAATTGTCCAGACATGATACTGAAACATGTTTCACTTGGATTTTGCTGCAGGCATGAGTGAAATACATCACCAGGTTATCGATTGGCCATGATTTCTGCTTGATGAATAGGTTTTCTTCTAACTCAGGGTGAACAACATTTAAGCCGGGTCACATAAACCTTTTTGCATCACTCTGAAAGGAACACACTTTAGTTTCCTGTTCTTTTCTCACAGCTATTATTGTTGCTTAAAATAGCAAGAGTTCTCTCTCTGACTGAATGTTCCTTTATGTAACTTTTTAAAGCCAATTTATAACAAACATCAGAATCCAGTTTTACTTGCTGAAGACATACAGTAAGGCAGATAAAATGTAATACTTCTATGTCACACCTTGGGAGTTGTTTTGCTGTTTTTACAACATCTTTTCATCTTACCTGTCATTGCAGTGTGCACATCCGGTACGTTCATGCAGTATATCATCTTTCAGCCTATTTGTGTAATGCACAGTTTGGCCAGAAGTGATTACTGGGGATTACACTGAGCTGATAGCTCCTGATGTGCTCTGTGCCTGCGTGACATATTTCTATCCTGAAAAGCCTGTGATTACTTGAGAAGCTGCTCACATTGTGAGCACCAGTTTGTTTGCATGCTTTTAACTTTGTATGAACAAAACAGGTTTCAATGACACTTGAAACTGTTAAATTCCTCTCTGGGGAGCGTGTGTACTGGTAATAAGAAAACAAAAGAGTCCTGGAGGCTTCATGATTGCACAACTTTTGTGGCGAGTGGATAAAGAAGAAAAACATTAACAGGAGAAAGTTTGGAAACCACTTTCACAATTTCATGGATTATAGTTCATTCAGTTTTACTGGTAGTAGCAGTGGAGTGACTGCTGGTTCAACTCCAAAAACATGAGGAACACTGATTTGACTTTTCAGACAAAAGCAGCAGTTGCTCAGTGTTTTTCTTAAAGGTGTTACCTTGCCAACTTTGACCTACACAGGTGACGACAACGAAAACACAGAATGTCGGGCTGTTGATCTGTCACTGTTCCAAGTCACAAACATTGTGTTTTATTTGTAGTTTTAAACCAGATCTATTTATTACTGTTAAGTTGTAGTAATTAACATTCACAATGAGAATTTATCTTTCACAGAGGTATGTTTGTTTTGTCAACCACAGGTCACACATGGGAAATCTGCTTTACATTTGTAAATTTATTATAATCCAAAGCATAAGCCAGTATCAATGTGCTGGAACCTTGGCCAGCATTAGTGGGTCATGAAATTACATACAGTCACTGTTTGTTGGGCAGTTGTATTGAATGTCCTGCCAATAAAGGAGTAGATAGAAATAATACATAACATTTAACCTTTTATTAAAGTGATAGTTCAAATATTTTGATGTTTGTTTCTGTGGAAAAGCAATAAATAATTGATCTTACCAGTTGTTGACGTCCTTCAGTTTGGAGAAACATAAATTTGTTTTGACTTGATTGACAAGCAAACAACTAGCAAATAGGATTGTTGTTGTCTCAAAACAACTCAACTCAGTCCAGTGTTAATTTACGTGATTAAATAATTTCAACATAGTTTTCATCAACATCTACAGTTTTTCCAGATGAGAACAAGATGAAAAAAAAAAAAAACAACGCAGGAGAGCTTAAAGGTCAAGATTCCCACTGCTCATCCTCATAGTTGTTCAGCTGTAGGCTATTTTGTGAACCTACCATAACTTTTACTACTCTATGTTTATTTGCAGAGGAACCTAGACGCAGAGCTAGCTGTAGCATGTAGCATCTGCAGCATTTTACACATTCACTTGCAATGTAAAGATAAACAAAATTCAATTTAGATTGTGTATTATGAAAATAAAGTATCTTTAATAATTTCTCTGATTTTCTTTCACAAACACTTGCATTTTTAACAGACACAACAAGGAAGGTGCAATTCCATAAATTAGAGGGATTTATGTGATCTAATGCAAAATCATGCAAAACACAAATTAATTTTTTAAACTGGATGAAAAGATGTAATGATGCTGAACTGACATGGCGTGTATGGGTTTACAAAAACCTCAGCATCTTTGCAAGGCTCAGTGGTTACTCAGAAAGTGTTAGAAAATTGTTTTGAAAAATTTCCTCTAACTTTTATTTCATTTAGATTTATAAGATATGGAACCTCTCTTACTTCAAATCAAAAAACTTTAACATGAACTGAAGTGGATTAAACTGAAAGCTCCAAAGAAAACATTTTTTTTGGTCTGATTTCAATCTCCTAAAATAAAAATAAAAAATCAAGCTCATCAGACAGGTGTCTCGGTCAAAGCAAAATCTATAATTAGCATTCTTTTTTCTCATAACAATTAGTTTAAAAAAAAACTTTGCTTCATGAATATACAGATTTTATTTAGAAAAATAAATATATTAAGACTTTACAAGTTTACTTTTTCCAAAATATTTCAAACAGTTTCTTGTGATTTAAATGATTTAGATCATTTCTCAAACTGATTCAAGAGAAAACAGTTCTTATGCCTTCATATGTAATTTCATGCCAGTGAAATAGTTCGATAAAAAGCTGCAAAAAACTTTTTTTACAATAAAAACATCTAACGTTTTTTTCTTTATAGGGTTGCTCTTGTTGTTGCTTTGCTACAGGGTTGAAAGTGCCCACAGGTAAAAAGTTTTTCTAATACACCACATTTAAATTTAGTGTCACAATTCATGAATACCACAACAAGTGAACTAGAAAATGGGTCTATCTGCACATTTTAATGCCTGAAACACAGAGCCAATTCAGAGCACTGACAAGGCAAAAACAAAAAGAGCAACTTCATGTAAGAGGTGGATTTCTTACAGTGAGAGTTTGTAAACATTCATGTAAACAATGGTGGTTTTTGGATATTTCGAGAACTGATTATCAGATGTTCGAGAGCTGCCTGAGCTTTCTGTCTACAAACTGCACAGAGTCATTTTTCATTTTTAAAGGTACTTCGACATCTGATCTTTTTTTCCTGATCTTTTTTAACCTCTTGCAGCATATGTAAGATGTCAGCGTGATAACCAGGATGAAAAGCCCCAGACATGTTACTGAAAGAAAGATGAGGACAGGCCGACATGGGAACAGTTCATACCTCTCGGGCCCATCTCTCATCTGGCCAATGTACCAGGGCTTCTCCTCTACCTCTATGTCGGTCTCTCTGGTCAGCAGACTTTGGATGTAACTTTCGTTACTCACTGTTTCATTGACAAAGAAGTTGACCAAAACTGTAGAATATAGAGGCTCAGGTTGGCCATGATCACTGACCTTCACCAGAAGGCTGTAAAGGCCTCTGTTGCTGAGCTCCCTCTTTAATGTGATATTTCCTGTTTCTGGGTCGATTGCAAATGAACCTGGCTCACCGCCTTTCCTTTTAATGATGCTGTATGCGATCACAGCATTCATGCCGGTATCTTTGTCAACAGCGTACACCTCTGTGATTGATGTTCCAGGTGTGGTATTGGGTAACACTAGCATGTAAGACTGATTAGACTGGGGGAAAAGAACAATTGGTGGATTATCATTTACATCCAATAATAGTACAGTCACCATAGTAACAGAGGAGAGCACAGGCTCCCCGCCATCAACAGCCTCAATCCACAGCTGGTATGTCCCTTGTTGCTCACGGTCCAGCGATGTCTTGGCCCTCAGTGCCCCTCGGCCTGTATCTATCATAAATATGTCGCTGCCATTGAGAATGGACAAGGCCACCCATCCATTTTCTCCAGCATCAGCATCTGTTACTGACAGGACACCAATCTCACCATACCCTGGGAAGTTCTCCGGAACAAAGAATGTGAAGTCCTTGTTGATGAAACGTGGACTATTGTCATTGCAGTCTTGTACTGTCACAAGTATTGTTGCAATTGACTCTCTCCTGGGAGTCCCCATGTCTACTGCTCTGACTATAAACCGATATTTTTCTTTTTCCTCACGGTCAAGTGAAGTGGCCACTGTCAGAACACCTGTAACACGATCCACAACAAAAATCCCAGGGGCATCTCCTCCAAGGAGATAGACAACTTCCCCCCGACTCTCACTGTCCTCATCTGAGGCTTGGAGCTGTGTTAAAAAGGTGTTTGGTGGATTGTTTTCCTCAATTGATATTTCCACCAAAGACTGCTGAAAAACAGGGGCATTGTCATTCTCATCCAAAACCTGCACTTTCAGAAAGGTCTTGATTACTGTTCCTTGAGTGTTGTTGGCGACTACAATTAGGTCATAATCCTGTATCCTCTCGTAGTCCAGGGGCTCTGTAGTTTCCAGTAGGTATTCATTCTTGAGCTGCTGATATGGGACAAGCCTGAATGGACCAGATCCTTCTAAAGAGCAGTTCACTCTTTGATTCTTGTCAACATTTTTGACAGTAAAAAAAGCAATTGGTGTGAAAGCTGGCTCAGACTCTTTTATTGTTACAACCCCATCCTTTTCTGGTGCAATGTACCGAGGAATAACAGCAGGGGGTCCCGTGACCACTCTGATGATATGGACAGTTACAATTGCAACAGCAGGAATACAACTGGGTCCGTTAGCAAGAACAGTAAGTCTGTAAAATGTGGCTTTGACAGTGTCTACATTCTGGGCAAGCTTGATCACTCCTGTGAGTTTGTCCAAATGGAACACGCTCCGGGTATCTCTTGGCACACGTTCACTGTAAGCATAGTTGATCTGAGCATTAGCACCAAGGTCAGGGTCAAAAGCATGCAGATGTGCCAAATGTGCCCCTTTGGTGGCATTTCCATGCAGAGTAACATTAATTTGAGACTCTGTGAATTTAGGGCAGTTATCATTCACATCTGTGATGACAATTTTTAAAGTAGCTGCTCCAAGCAGTGGAGGGGTCCCTCCATCCTCTGCAATAATGTCTGTAATGTATTCATCCTGTGTCTCTCGGTCCAAAATCTCTGTTACAATGAGGAATGGTGTCAGTTCACCTCCCTCATTCTCTTCAACATCCAGTGTGAACGTGCCAAAGTCATTAACAAGCCAGTAGGTCTGAACTCCATTAATACCCAAGTCTGGGTCAACGGCAGACTGTTCCACTGCATAACGAGTGTTGAATGGTGTGTTTTCTGGAATAAACATACATATTTCATCTGTTGGGAATTTTGGCCTGTTGTCATTTACGTCTTCAATAAAAATCTTTACTTTGACAAGCTGAAAGTACTGCTGAGGCAACACAATCACATCCAGGGAGAAGACACATCCATGTCCCTCAGTGCTGAAAGGACAGAGAGATTCCCTGTCAATCTCAGTAGCAGACGTGTAAAGCTCCCCAGTCGAATTATTTAGGTTCACATATTGTTCTTTGACCTTCTTTTGTGAAAGGCTGAATAAAAAGGGGGGATCAACTGTGAAATCCAAATGTAAGTCTACTCCAATAGCTCCTATAAAAGTCCCTTCGGGTAATCCCTCCTTTAGCTTGTAGATGATCTCTTTTGCTTGACTGAAATTTGCTTGACAGGAAAGAGGGGTGGTGTACAGCAGGAAGATGCAGAATCCCTGTAATGCAAGACAGTGACAGATAATTTAGTCACAAAAATAAACTACAAAACAGGTTGATGACTCTAAATGATATATATTTTGGCTCTTTTTTTAAACTTAATATAAAAAAATGCACTTTTTGTTTTACTGTGAGACACAGAGATAGTGAAGCTTCAGTGATTTGAATTGGAATCATGAAACAAATTGAAAGGAGTTTAGGAGGAACATCTAACTCAGTCCATAAAATCCAATTTGCTAGGTTAAAGTTTTACAAAACGTTCAGATGAAAGGGAGCTCACATATCTCTGTCTTTAAAATACAAAAGGTATTTACGCCATCTCATTTTTAATCAAAGTGGTTTCATCTAAAGTTCCAACCAAAAATAAATCATCAAAAAACTTACCCATACTCTTCCTTTTTTGCTAAGTTGTCTGCTGCTGAACATGTTTATATCCTGACCCAGCACTTTCCACTTATAGCAGGAACCGTGGCAGCTTAAGTAACCTCAGCATTTTGAGCTGAGCAGACCTCTGCTGAGTGCAGTGCCTTATTTCTATCTGACTTGAACAAGTCATTCATCTCAGTGCTGGTGCAGGACACTCCCACCACATGCAAATCAGTTCCCGGTGTAAACCAATGAGAGATGACAGCTAGTGGGAAATCCTGAGGTCACAAATTCCTCTTTCATGTATGCCATCAAAGCACACTGACACACCTGCATTTTCAACACACGCCTATGTTGTCATAAGCAACTTCATACCTTGTGTTGCTTTGGGAGAGTGAAAGCATACAATCATCAACTGAGCTTATGTTGGCACGAGTGACTGCGAGGGAAATAAAACATCCAGAGCCAAGAGATTATTTTAATCCACTCATAGTTAAAAAAATGTTACAAATAATAAAGAAATCTAGCAAATGAACCACAGTATGAGTCTAATAAACTAGTGGCAACTTCTGATTACTTTGACTTGAAACCTCATAATCTTGCTTATCCAAAAATTACAGGAAGACAGATAATACATTTGTGGTTTATAGTGACTTCAAGTATTTGTACCTTCTTCAGATGTGTATGCCTGAAAACAACACAAAAGGAATAACATTATCATAAAGCTACAGAGAGGAGAATGTGGCATCATAAGTGTTTGTATGGTCTCACTCAGGATTGAGCCTCTAACTAAATCAGCCCCCTAATCCCCATGTGTTCTAAATGCCCGGCCAGCTGTTTGCTGGGATTGGAAGCATACTGCTTAGAGAAATTGAGTGATTGAAGTTCTCTGGACAGGAGAGGATTGAGACTGTCACTCACACTCATTTTGTATCATTCTAAGTTAAATATCTGCTGTCATCACTTATTATAACACGTCTTTGGTTTGACAGTGGAAAATCTAAAATAAAAAAAACATTACAACAGTCCACACATCTTTTTGGTAAGCTTTAAATAAACTAACTGACATTTCACGAAATTTCTTTTGTAAAACATATAAAAAATCACATAAACACAGTTAGCAGTGCAAATTCATCTAATATATTGCAACCCCAATTTTTTGGCTTGTGTTCTAAGTTAAAAAAACGTTTCTGCAGACACAGAAAGCTCTGCAGGCCTGGAGGCTTTGGAGCGTGGGAAAGCAGCAGATCAGGGAAAGTCATCTGAGAGCTGTCTTTAGATACAGAGGCCCCTGAGTATGGTTATTTTAAATGACACAACTAAAATGTTAGAGTTAGTGGAAATATGTTGTGCAAAGAAGACATTTTCCTATGGGAAAAAAGAACAGGCTTCTGCTAGCATCACTTTATGACCTTTGAATTGTGGAGCTGAAAACAAAGGTCAGTTATGTTGTACAGGTATGAACCAATACAGTGATCTTTTCTACTGACTGTAAGTAGTTCATCAGTAGTGGAATACCAGATTGTCTGAAAATCCCAAACAAAAACTTTACGGAAATAAAAACTGTGAACAAAAGGAGTCCCTGTTTGGTCTAAATGAAAACTTCATGATAAGGTTCAGGTGAACGTTCATACAGATGCACAGTTTTATATCACTTTCCTACTGTGCTACATGCTTCTTCTACATCTACCTCTATGATGTCAGAGAAAAATGGTGTGAACATGTTTTGATTGACTTTTATTGTATTTATCCATTAACCTTTATCCTTTATCCTTATATCATTACAATATTTTTCACATTTTTAATTTTTTTTATTGTTGTACTCTATTTCTTAACAAATCATTGCCTCTGTAGAACAATTTTAGTTAAGCCTCTTAGAAATGATGTTGACATTTCTCATCAACTTCTTAAAACATAAAATAACACCACATGAATTGTTTTTTTGCCTCACTAAAAATCTGAGCTAACCAAGACTGATGTGCTTGAAGGGTTCTAGTTCTCATTCAAAACAACAACATAAACAATTCTGGAGCTGCTAAACCCAGTTTACACAGAGAGCATTTCCCAGTTGAAAGAGGAATGGATTTCATTAAAAGAGACTGGCTTAATATATTTAAAATCTGTGGAAATAATAATAATAATAATAATAATAATAATAATAATAATAATAATAATAATAATAATAATAATAATAATAATAATATCAAATCAATAATATCAAAGGAGCAGTGCATGTTGATGGACTTTGTATCTAATGAAATTTTAAACATTTTAATCAATAATAATAGCCTGACCAATCAGATCCTCCTGCATTATGTTCAAATGCAGAAGGGTCTGACACCGGAGCCACACCCAATCATTTCCACGTCAAATTTTAGGACGGACCAATTACATATCACCTTTGTTGTGCGTCATCCTGAAAACACGGAACTAGCGTTTTCCACCCAGAGCACAACGTTCAACATGGCGGACTCGGCTGTGGATGAAGTGTTTACTTCTGTGTTTGCACAGTGTTTGCTTTGGGCGGTCAAATACCTGAAACGAGTGTCCAATGACACCTCGTATTCACAGGTTTTTGACACAAAAGCGACAACTGTCATTAATATTCGTCTTTTCTCCTCCATTAACCATGGCTCTGTAGCTACGATTACGGCTCTGCTTGCTAAACCTTTTGTTTTTGTTCCGCCTCGCGTGTATCTGCTTTAGCGTCACATATGTTGCGTCATTTCCGGGTTTCTGTGATTGGTTCTCCCTCAACTGGCTAAGCCCGCCTTCGAAATTGAGAGACAGCGGTTCAGCTCCAGGCCCTCACGTTGTTGTAAAGTATTCTGTCAAAGACTTGGGCCTGGTTGATCAGGTAACAATAATGAGGTTAATAAAATGGTAGAATCTCTGGTCAAAAATTGAAAGTTGGCTTTGAAATTTACCTGAAAGTAGTTGACTAAAAGAATGAAAAAAAGGAAAAAAAGTGCTACAACTAAAAGTTACACAAGGAAAGAGGTCAAGGCCAAAAGGCGTATTACTTTGGTCTTAATTACATCATTTGTTGTTGAGAGTCTGTGTGACATGAGGTCGGGTAATCTTTACACAGATTTTCTACCAGATGTCTTGTTTGTCTTCGTCTCTCCATTTAATCAGAGGCCTCCTAAGCTATGATGATAGCAATGAAATGGCTTCATGTTAGCTGAGATGGATATCCCCACACAGACGTGTTGCGTAAGAAGATGTAATGGTTCAACTCAGGCTTCACAACTTTTGCTTTGAACATTTGAGACCATATAAATCAGCACTGATGCTGCCGTAATGCAACACCAAATCTTTGTGCAGTTAGTTTTGATTGAAATGTAATGAAATAGCTACATATATTTTCATTTGTCAAGATGTGGTTTTACTGTTAATTTGTCACAAACTTTTTAAAGAAAAAAAAAAAAAAATACAACCCCCCCTCCAAAAAAAAAAAAAAAAAGAACTTTTTTTTACTAATTTATCAATCATTACGACCAATATAATTATTTATTTATTATTATTAAATGTTATTGTCCAGAAATCTGCAGAATGTTTCTGGTGTTTTCTTCTTTTGTTTTAATTATTTACTTTTTTAATGTGGTAAAATACATATAATCTGTCAGGCATTCTGGAACTAGACACCTACACCCCTTGCTGTGTTTATGTAAGATGCTTCAGAACAATTGGGTGCAACTTTAATCTCTAAATAGAGAAGTCTGATGAGAAATCTATTGTCTCATTTAGTAAAAATTACCTCTTCTTGTGCTAATTACTGTTATTTTGAGAATGCCACAAACTGGATAATATTACGTCTTTACCAGCTTGAACTGCTGACTCTGTGTTAAAGTGTAAACTGCATCGCAGGTGGGCTACTTTGAAATGTTTGTAGAGTTACTCGTTGCTTAATTGATATGTTGCAGTAAGAAACACATACTTTTTTTTCTGGGACACAGAACTAAACAAAACCTGCACGACCTGTTTTGAATCGCTAAACCTTAATAAACTGTACTTGATGTCCTGTTCAGCACAACAGAAATCCAGTCAGTCCACATGATTTGAATTGTTACATTTCACACTTCAAGCTACACTTTGTATTTAGAAGTTGGTGCCATACTTCTACAGTAATTAACTTAACAACATCTAGCATTGTAACGATCATTATTGATATATAAGCATGTTCTAAAGACTAGTTCCTTACATTGACTTTCTGATTAACACCCGGGAGGTGATATAAAATTGTGAACAACCATTTTTTATTCTCAAATGTCTTCACATCGCTACAGCCAGATCCCTGTCTTAAATGTACAGATTTTCAGGATATTATTCTACCTCTACTGTATCACTACATACAAACAGTTTTATTTTGCAAAACTGTGATTGATATTTCCTACTTTATTTTAGCAGTAATTAGTTTTATTTTGTAACACATATGTACTTGTGTTTATAGGAAGTGTCTGTTCTTGCTCTATCACTGCCACCTACTGGTTGTGTTAACAAAAAGGTATAATCAGCACGTTTCAGTCACATTACTGGCACAGACTGTGAAACCTACAAAGGGCAGAGTGCCATAATGCAATCAGAAGGATAAAGTAGCAGTTTGTTTGTTTTCCGTTGCAGAGTGAGGCTGGTATGGTATGAATATACAGGTTAAGTCATAACCTCACAAACCCTCTCACTCCTAATCAATAGATTTCTATTGTCCTTTTCACATAAGGGAGTTTTCCCAAAAAGGAAAACTCCAAAGGTAAAATACTTTAAAGTGCTGCATTAATTTTTCTTTATTGATATTTTGGATATAAAATGACGTTGCACAACATATTAACCCCAAAGGTCCATTTTTATTAACCAAAAAGAAAAAACAAAATACTCAACTACTTTTTTTCCCCGTTATGCTCTCCTCACACCTCCCTTGATGCTCCTCACCATCATTCTTTTCTCCTATAGTTTTCTCCCTTTCTCCTCTTGGAAGATGCAGCCTGGCATAAATGTGAGAAATCTCATCTAGAGCTGCAAGAGAGGAACAACTGTAGAGTATGAAACAACACTAAAGCCTTGTAAGCTCACGCTTGATAGGAAGACAGGAAGAAAGAAAAGATGGGAAGACTACAGGAGTGTTAATTAACGCAGTTGTGTGAATGTGCCTTTGTGCTCTTGCAGGTGCAGGCTGGATGTATTATTGAGAAGAGGTGCTGTGGTAGAATGTATGCCTCTCACAGCTGCAGCCAAGGAGATTACTAGCTTGGCTTCCTGGTAATGAAGTTTCTATCGATTGGCCCACCACAGGTTCTTGTTTTTGCCTGCTAACAGTGTGACTACTTCAGAGCCTCAGTTTGAGGTTTGTTGACTACATCATTTAAGGTATAAAATTAAGTTTTGTGAAAAGGTCGATTTGTTGATGGAAAATAATTGCCAAGTGACTTCTTGTACATCCATATCTCATGTTGGAGTCAGTTTTTGCTCCATATTTTGGAGACAAAAATCAATTCCAGCCTCAGAATTAATTTCTACACAAATCTTCAAATTCCCATTTTTATTTTTCCTCCATGTTACTGTTATAGCACAAAAATGAGACCTGTGAAAACACAATTCTGCTAACACATATGACAGCTGACAGTGTTTTCTTGTTGAAAGAACTTGCCATTTATGTACAAATTTGTATCATTCTCAAAAACGTAATCATGAAAAAAGTAAACTGCTTTATTTAACTGTATGCATGTGAACTAATTTAGAATAATAATATTAAAGGTTTCACAACGACTGCTGAGATGAAAACTAAAAAATAAAAACAGTTAGACAAACCTCAGATTTAAATGAGAAATTATCCAAAGTGTTCACTTTTTCCCTTCTCGTTCCTCTCAACACACACACACTGTGGCACTTGATATTCTAACCTGACAGCGTGTTGAAGGATAGGCAAGACAGCAGAAACTGATGTGCAGAAAAGACAAACATCTGTTCAAAGAAGATGTGTTTCTTGTTTTTCTCTGATGTAGTACCAAGCAAGCACGCTCAGGAGACTCACTTTCAGAGCAAACGTCAAAAATAAGAAAGAAATGTAGTCCCAGGGACTACGACTTTACAATTGCTTGTGTGTGACGGGCTGCTTTGGTGTCTTAGAAACATCTGTTCTTAAGAGATAATCACTTTTACTAGCGTGCAAACTGAGAAAAATGTGAAGAATGTAACTAGAAACTGAGAACGAAAACACCTCCATGATTTTAAAGGTTACAGTCGAGAAGCCGAACTGGGTCAAAGTGACACAAAGGTGACCATAATAAATACAACCCTGTGTCACAGCAGTGCTGAATGCACAGCACACAGTACCTTGAAGTATTCCTGGTACTGTAGAGGAGCTCCACGCAGGAGTCACTTTCTGCCGGCTAATAACTTCTGCTACACTTCACAAAGAGCACATGTTCACAGAGAGAGGACATCAAACAACAAAGGAAGAGGAAAGGTTGCAATCAGTATGTTTTCAAAGGAAATTCATCTTACATGTAAGTATAAATTTCCATGCAGAAAAAGACTGGTGTTTATGAACCAAATAATATCCACCTCATGCTTCTCTGTATGGAACTTGCATGTTCTCCTCATGTATGAGTGAATTTTCTTCAGGGACTCCTAGAATATGGGTGGATGGATGATTATAGGCATATTTTAGCAGTAACATTGAGAATTATTTGCTTTATAATGTGAGCCACAGTCTTGACCATTGCCATGAAATGCGCTCACAGATAGCACAAAAATTCTGTTTGAACTCCCTGGAAATTTTCTCTCCACAGATTAATTAAACTAGAGTTCTAGTGAATTTCCTCTTCGCTCTGATGTTACTTCGGCCTCTGGTCTTTTGAGTTTATCGGTGCTGAACTTAGTCTGCTTGTTGAGCATTCTTCACGAGAACACAGAGAAGTAACACTGACATGATGGATCGAAAAGCAGCAGGAAGAAAGATAGAGTCCAGTGCGCACACACAGGGTGAAAGTAATCACAAAGGAGCGTTTCATTAAACTAATTAGCCAAAAACAGGTTGGTGCAGACAGACTCTGGCACAACTGCAGCACGGTTGAAAAACATGAGCAGAATACAAGGAAGGATGACTTAAAAAAATCCAAAGAAAATGCTGGTAAATTAAAACTATTTGGGGATCTGCACAAACAGTTTTATTCATGCATGGATTTCTAAACTGATGTTTTTAAAGCTCGGATCTGGAGTTACTATCCGCCTCTATAATTTGGTCCCTGGAGTTTGGAAATACAGATCTGAAGTAAACTTGAACACAGTCTAAAGTCCCTCCAAACCTATTGGAACAGCAATTTCTTTAATCTTCTTCAACACTAAAACATTTGAGTTTGACATCAAAAGAATTCTGAATAAAGATATAAGCTTTTAGATTTTTGCTTTAATTTCCAAATTTCTATGTCTAAATCCCTTACAGTTTAACTTAACAAGCTTAATATACACTAAATGTGAATAATAAGTTTCAGCTGTTGAGTCTTGACTTCAAAAAAACTGCAAAATCTACACCCAAGTTACATCTTGAATCTTTGCTTTCTCCTGCTTTTGATGGTTTTTTCTTGGAACAGTAAAAAAAATCAAGTTTTGCTTCAACATTTTAGAGCATTATTGTGAAATATTAGGACATGTGATTCCCTTTAACTCAAAAAATGAAAAAAGGCATAGATTATTCACAAAAATGGGAAATGAACTCACTAAGCATTACAAACATAAAGATAAATCTTTTCGGATCACACAGTGGGGTAGAGTCAACAGACCAACCCACTAATAAGGAGGGCACATTCTAGATGTTTGACTCTAGAGCTAAAGATGTGAAACTCTGATATGTGACAAAAACCACATGCATGTGTGTTCCTGTCTAAAATGCCATTCCACTTATTCCACATTTTCCTATAACAGCTTACTCCTTTCAAATACAAATCTTTTCACCCAAAATGTGTTTAAAAAACTTAACTGACATGTAAATCATTTAAATGTTACTTTACTTCTATTTATTTTATAATCTTTTCAGATATTATTGATAGACTGATATATATATTTTTTTAATGGGTAATATATTTTAGAAAAAAATGTTCATTTTGGGGTTGATGGCAGCAACAGAAGAAAGTTGGAACAGCAAAATAATAGACTGGATTTTAAAAAGTTCCCTGTAAAAAACCTCACAGCTGTTATTATAGCTGGCAGGCTTTTAGTAAAATGGTTTGATATAAAATGAGCCTTTCAGAAGTCAGAGTGATGAGTCCAGCAATTTAACAGTAACTTTTGAAGAGTTTGATGTTGGATGTCTTTTTAAATATNGAGCCTTAAGTCCTCCGGGCTGAAGAAAAGTGCAAATAAACAGAGCAGCCATCAGCAGATGGTTAAGAAGTAAATTATATTGGTATGTAGGGTACATTTAACTTTTATACCAGCATAGAGAAAATCATTAATATTAAACAACATTTACAGGTTTTGGTGGTGCGTGTCTTTTTTTTCCTTCTAATTTTAGAAAGATAATTTTGCATGCAAAAAAAATCCCAGCTTCAATCAAGAGTCTGGGTATCAGATTTGCCTGTCAGTAGATCTAACATCTACTGAAATATGTGGTGCACAATGAACTAAACACCCCCCCACCAAAAAAAGGAAGACAAAAAAAAAAACCTGAACTGTTGAGCAGGTAAAATTGTACATCAAATAAAAGTGGTAGAGTTTTGCTTCGCGTTCCACTGAAATTGCTTTACTCAGCTCCCCAAAGATTACAGAGTGTTGACTAGAGAAAAACTGATCCAACAGAGAGGTAAACACGGCTTCTCGAAAACTTTTGTTGCACAGTGTTGTCAGCATCAAATTCAAAAATCATCAAATGAGCAAATTCTCAATAAAGGACAAATTTATTCCTTTAACAGATGAGAGACTCGGTGTCTCCTCGATCTGACAGAAATGTGAGTTGCACTTTAGTGACACATCAAAAAGATCCGTACCGTCTCAAGGATGTTCTTGTTATTTAAAAGCTTTTATAGGTTGTGTCATTGCATGATGCCATTTAAAGCTAACACAAGGACAGGACAGGTTGCATCATAAAGATTTCACAAGGAAGACATTTGAACCCGGTGTACTGTACGGATCCAATAACTGGAAATGACAAACCTGCTCCAGCTGTTCACTAATGCAGCTGATGTGCAGCCATACATCATTGGAATGCTGTTGAAGAGTTGTTTTTTTATTGAGAACACCAAAGTGGCTTGATGTGATAGTATAAGTGAAGCTCCGAAGAGACAATAGACTCGCTCAAGGTCATATCTGACTAGACATTATGGGCCAAGACTGTCTTCCTCAGAGAGGAGGCACGGAGCGGAATAAATACAATATTTTTCTGTCTTCTCCTTGTATCTTTTCTTTCCTCTAATCTGTGGTTAACATACTGAGTAGGTCACTCTAAGATGTAATTTGCTTGGTATTTGACATTACTCTCTCTGGTTAGCATTATTCGTACCTGCTCAGTCTGCCTCTTATTCATTCCCTGCACACGAGCATTCCACATCTGGATCAGCATGAAACAGCTTGCTATAAATATCATAATTCTATGCCAGAAGGCTCACCAGGTGATGTATGTCCTTCTGGCCTCTGGAGAGTTGCGAGTGGGAGGAAACGAAAGCAGAATGCGGAATCTCTTGTGTCCTTTTGATGGCATCTTTATTACCCATTTGTGACATTAGATCGGGAGTTACTGCGAGGGAAAAGATGGCTTTGAGTCCGTTTTAGTGTGCGTGCGCACGTGCATGAAGAGGTTAATATATGTAAAAGTGACAAAACAAACAGCATAAAGGAAAGTTCAGAATTAGACATGAAGGACTAAAAGATTCAATCCAGAAAATGGAGAGGAGACATGGATGGAATGAGGCACTTGGAAGAAGAGGAATCAGAAGAAAAGGGTATTTTCTCTCCCAGGGGTCAAGCTGTCAGAGCGACTTGGTAGCATTTGTTGTCCCACCTTTCCACTGTGACCTTCAACAGAGCCAAGGGGAAACAAGAAACAGGCACACTGGCTTGTCATCAATATCACATCTGACACTATCTCTCTCTCTCTCTGGAGCATAGACATGTCATCCCATCAGTCTGTGTCACAATCTCGCAGCAACATCATGGAATCTCCATTTTTATTGTGAGATTTAAACCTGGAAAAAAATCAATCAATCATCTATTCTCTATTCTTAGTAACATCACAAATCCATCTAATGTGTGGCATGTTTCACAGAGTTATTATTTGTTTTATGATTTGAAATGTTAACTCTCCTTTCAGGAGTAGAGAAGATTTATATTGATCTTCGAAGGAAGAAGTGAACTACCAATTATATATTCTAAAGCCCACCATGAATACCACGCTCCTCTGAGAAACATATTTTTATTCATTAGTTAAATGTAGAAAATTGACTAATACTTGCCAAAGAGTAATGAGACGGTTACCACCTCCATCTGCTTTCAAAAACCTCATCCTCACACACACATTCACATTTGAATTCCCTCATTGTCCATTCTTTATTACCTTTTATTCACGTGAAACAAAAAAGGACCTTCCCATCACAAATTTCCCAGCAACCTGTCTCAACTGTCCCCCCTCGGAGTGATTGTCAGCATCGTTTACCCCGGCCATATTTTCTCACTTTGCTAATTTACCCACAAGGTGACAGGGTGCTGGGAAGCTCCTAAAAGTCCTCTGGCTCCAGATGTCTGGACCAGATGTCCTGCTATTTCTGGAGTGGTCCTGTGATTTTTATTTTTATCTGTTTCTTGCTCTTTGCACCTAAAGAATCTTCTTTTGAGATTAGTCCCATGTTAATAATTTAGTTAAACACCCCCTAATTAAAAGTTTACAAGTGAAAAGCTCCATTCCCACCATGCACACCATTTCCTTTTAAGTCCTTTTAGAATGTAAACAGAACTATCTGTTATAGCCTGAACTTCCTATTAGACAGATGAAAACTTGCACAATATTTATTGTGTGGTTTTGTTATTATCACCCAAAACTCTGTAAACCGACATGACTCACAGTCTGGCACAGAGTCCACAACCTTTGGATATGATCAAGGTTAATTAATTGTTACAAATAAAATAAAGATAATAAATAAATGAATGATTGGACACCTTGACAAGAAGGACAACTAGATCCCAGCTTACATAATTTCAAGTTATTAACTATAAACATTTTTAACAAGTGCCTTTTTTTTTCTTCAAGCACTTTGAATTATCTGCTGCCACATATTTCTGATTTTGTTCTGAGTATTTAATGCTTGAGCCTCTTTTCATAAATGATTTATATCCTGGAAAAAAGGTCAGTAAAAGTCCCTGTATGAGTGCAAAAAACTTCAACCTTAAACACTGTTGCTTTCAACTACTGTATTCGAACACAATCCTTCAAAATAAATAAATAAAATAACAACTCTGAATGAGCAGACAGGCTAAACAACATGTTGTCTGCTGTGGATAAAGTTTCAGTTTTTTTGAGCTCTAAAAGTATCCTATAGAGTTTGTTTTTTTTGTTCTTGTCTTCACTGGATGAATAGTTTGCTTCAGTATCAAGTCTTACTGAAAGCCAGTCATAAAAATTAAAGATCATCTTCATAGAATATAATTTTAAGAGCACAAATGTATAATTTAAGTTCCTATTTTCTGTAAGTCATTGGTTAGATCATGGTATTAGAGTGAGACCAGGCTGGAAAATACCATCTAAAGTTGTTTTGTTTCAAATCAATTTCTTTATTTAGTTTTTAGTTGATCTACTTTTAATTTATTGCCTCCTGCTCATCAACACACACACAAATTACATTATTCTTCTAAATGTATCTAATGTACAAGCAACAATTTATCAGAATCAGAAATCTGGCCCCACTTCTGATCCTAACGTTGCAAATCACTGCCAGAGTGAAAATAAATTCTCCCCATTATGAATATCAGCATTGCCTCCAGCTGTTTAAGAAACAATAATTTGAGTCATTTAGCAGCCAGTCAGCCAGATCAGGGAGTTTCTGCTCATTTTATTGACACAGTAAACACAAGCCCTCCCAGCATACAAGTGTGTTCCATCCCCAGAGGCACACAGGTACAGAATATATCCAGGAACTTAAATCTTTCATTACATTAATCTGTAAAAATGCATCGTTAGATGAGTTTTTTGATCACATTATGGTAGCGCAACTGTCTGTAACTAATGACCTGCTCAGATGGAAGCCGTCTGCCACTAGATGGCAGTGAAACACTGTGTCTAGCGTTCCTGTTGTGCGTTTGCTGTTGTCACTGTTGGTTGGTTCTATCTTATCTCCACTCAGATCCTTCTTTCCTATTGTAGCAAAGGAAGATTAAACCTGCCAGTGCAGACCAGTATCATATAGTGATCTGTTTCTGCTGAAAGCACATGGATAGTTAGAGCAGAGATAGAGAAAGTGGAGAGAGGGACGAAGCAAAGAAGTGGGAGGAGAGGACACAGCGAGAAGGAAAGCAGAGAAGAGATAGAAAAGAGGGTTAGCAGCAGAGTAATTGGCCTGAGACATGCTGCTAATGCAACTCTGTCTTCATTGTATTCTTTCTTCAAGCACTACTTGTCCTCCTTCCTCCTCTCCTGTCTGTAAACCCCACATATCCTGTTTTCAGCAGCACTCCCAACTTCCCTCCCACCTTCTTCTCTCCTTCTTGACTTGTTTGCCACCCTCATTCAAAGCACTAGCTGTCCTCTTTCACCTTCTCAAGTTCCCCTTTCCCTGTCCCACACTTCCTTTTCTCGCCTTTGCATACAGTACCTCTTGATTTGTCTTCATCTGACACCTCCAAAGAATGAACATCAAGAATGTGCACCTAAAGGTTGAAGGGCAAAGGAACTCCCACAGGGACTTCTGCTCAGCTTTGACCTTTGTGTGCTTCCTGGCTGTCTGGGTAGACAGGGCTGTGAAAAGGAAAATATATGAATAGTTTTATCAACTAGTCTGATTGTTTCTATCATGCCCGTTTATCAACAATCCAACAAACTACTTTTTGGCTTTGAATCACTATAGCGTTATAAACCATTTTTTATGATGCTGGGCTCCTTGTTAGTGATGATGGGTCAACTGTGGTTTTGATCATGCACAAAACTTTTGGAGAGAGGTCATGGAGGTTTATCATCATGATGGCAGCATGCTGAGGTTCAAGGTGGAGCATGATGGCAGCATATATGTGATGTGAAGCACGAGCGAGCTCAAGTGAATTTAAAGCCAGCCTGGTGAGACCAGTCTCATATCTGGGCTACAACACCATCATGTTCTGAATCATGGTAGCGTGGTGTGATCCTCCAGTTCACAGCTGCAACATGTGATAGCTGTATGTGGTAGGATCTTCATGGGATCTTTCTGCTGACATATAGAACATGATGAGGCTGTACGAGAACATCTTGTTTTATACAGAAAATAATAGAGAAAACCTTTGTTTGATGAGTACGAAAAGCACAGCCGCATCATGATCGCCCTCACTCTGAAGGAAGTTTTCCAAAACTGACATAATTCAGCTCGATCCTAATATTCAATTCAGTTTGCGTTTATTTAGAAAGCACCAGTTCATAACAAAGGTCATTTCAAAGCCTTTACAGAAATATCAAGTCCAGTTCATACAAATACTCCAGATTCAAAGTTTGCTTTATAAAAACATTTCAAGCAACTGCAAATAATAATAGGTCATGTAAATTGCTCAAGGTGTAGAGTGAAAATTGCCAAGTGTGAAGGCAGCCTTAGGAATAAAATACACCAAAACACTAGGTTAGTTCTAAACAGCTTCAGATTAAAGTTGCCTGAACCAACTTAAATAGCCAATGTTGCTATGACTGCAGCTACTAGCTTAAATGGCTAAAATGCGTCGCATTAATACCCTTGCAGGGTGTTCGCTTGTGCAACATAAATCAGGTGGTGTTTTGTGAAGATGCTAAAAGCTCTTTAGGTAGAAGAGTGCTCACAACCAGTGATTATGTTTTATTGCATTTGTTTACCCTACTGACCATCTCACTTGTGCATCAACCTCCAGCATGTGCTTACACAGCAAACATCAGACGTCTGCATACATTTGCAATATATGATACCTGCAATGTTGGTCAGCAAGGTCACATTAATGAATAACTGTTTATTTTCCTGCACAATATTTTCACCCTTGACCTATACAATACCACCTGACCTACATACACAGCAGTTGAATCTAGTTTTATGGTGAGCCTACAGAGAGCAGTCTGCTAACCTGGTTGTGTAATTCAAACATTTTACAGTTGCAGCATTTTGCTAGTGACTGTTGCAGTAATAGTTTTCTTAACACTTTGCTACATGAGTTTTGTCCCATCTTCCCCAACACATACACACCAAACATGCACACACACACAGACATAATTGGACCCAGCACACTACTCACAAGGGGGGACCCATCTGGAGGGGTTGTTTGTGTGTGTATCTGTGTGTTTGTATCTCTGTGTAAAAAGGTACATTTTTTTTCCTGCAGTTCACCCCTTAGGCCCTGGACTACATTTGCTCCCATCCATCAGCCAGATGAGCTGTGTCCTTTGAACACTGCTGACAGCATGGAAAGAAAAAAAAAAGACTCAAACATTATATTTATTTGTAGATTAGGATCTAAATCAATATCCCCATTACAGACAAAGGGTAATGTTGCTGATGTAAACAGACGGCTCTGAAATTAGATTTTTATAATGAAAGGTTTAGATTTTCTCAACAAGGAAAAAAAAAGGTTCTGTCTACTTAAACTCCACTGTAATAATCTGTCATTAAGTTATTTTAAAAGAAAGTGCCAGGGCAATTGGTAAAAATGGGATTTATTCTGTATTCTATAGAAAACAGAAAGTGTGCTTGTGTCATTGGAGAGTGTTATTTGCTGATGATGTCCTTATCTTCTTGATGTTTGGTCATGTGTGTTGTTAGAAATGACGTCTTGGCTGTCATGTTATGCATCAACAAGTACAAATTTGGGTGTAGCTCTTATTGCAAGGGATTATTTCTTGCTTACGTGGCATAAATGCAAATATGTTTATAATATTGTTTGTGTGAGGGAGGGCAAACAGTGTTAATCAGATGTTTACAGGAACTGTGTGGTACATGTCTTTGCTATTTAAGGCTGAGAATGGCTGTTCAAGCTTTAAACAACACATTTCTGTGTGTTTGAATGGAGCAACACTCCTAGAATGTTTCAGTTGAAAGTGACAAAAAAAAGGAGTTTGAAAAAATAAGACTAGACACCAGATGTTTTTTTTGAACACATTATTATTGTTTTTAGTAAAACACATAGTTAACACTAAAACTCATGACAAACCAGAATACTTGATATAAAAACAATTACATTTGACAATTTTTGTAGCATTTATAACTAAACAATTTCTGATCTGCTGATCTGTGTAAGTCTTTCAATTCTAAGCTAGATTCTTTATTTTTCTTTCCATTAAAAAAAGCCATTGCCCACACATAAGGTTGGCCATCCACACGTTTCCACCTCAGTGGTGCACACCAAACAACTTCTCTCCACCCTGAAGGCCAGAGTTGCCGATGCACTTCTATTTCCATATCAATTCCCATTAGCTTTCAAGTACCACTACTTCCCTTGTCTACCAGTTCGTCCATCTCCCCAGGGGGGTACACACATCTCCTGAACCTCTCTCCCTTCCTTTCACTGTTTCCCTTCACCAGACACTTTCTTAAAGGTCAGCCACCTACTGGGTTGTGAAGATGGGACACGAAAGAGGCGGCTGAAGCAGTGCCTCCAACTTTTAAACAAATCTTTAGCACTAAAGACAGAATTGCTGTTAGTTAATAAAACTGAGTCTCACCAGCTAAAGTTGATTTGTTGTGGCATAAGAGGGACAGTTGGCCATGCATTCATCTCTGTACTCTGACATGTTCCTTATTCATTCCCCTCTTTGAGTTGCTGTCTTTGCTTTTATCCTTTTAGCTCCAGCTCTTTACACCATGCTCATCCTCTTCATCATTCTGTCCACTATTTTCCTCTCATTGCATTCCTACATCTGCAGCTCGGTTCTATTTACCGTCACTGCCCAGTTTGTATCTTTTCCCTCTCATCCCTTCACGCCCTCCAGCCAATTTCTCCACAGTCTGCTCTCTAACATCTCGTTTTCTCTGTGTATCGCAGCTGATCTACCTCTCATGCTGGGCTTGTACACGGTCTGATGCCTTCCCCCTGTGTTTATGCTGCATGTGTGTTATTTGTATCCCCTACCTGTCGTAGTGATACTCATTGTTTTGTGTAAGGCTCCACCCATGCCACTCAATGCTGGCTGTTATTGGGGCCAGACCACAGAAGATTACACTTCACTGAGCAAGTAGCCTCGCTGCAGACCAATTCCAAGCAGATGTGGCTAATGCAGCCTATTATCACCGAGGCCTCATGCTTTTGCCTCGTGTCTCTTTTGTCACAATATTTTATTCTTTTTATGTAAAGTTTCAGTCAATCATTTCATGATAGATTATTTTCAGAGCGAGTGTTTGTTTCCTTTGTTGGGGTCTTTTTAAATGGAACTAGTATGTTTACATCATGCCATGTTGTGGTTGTGGAGATTGTCATTCTTCTTTCAACATCCAGCCCTGCTAGATTGAATTTTGTTGAATAAAGATGACATTTAAATTAAGATGACATGCAAAAACAAAATATAAACGCACAGTGATTAATATGCCTTTCAAATATAAGGATAGATGAATTACACGGCTGCATTCATCAAGTGATGATTCTAATTGTCTTAGCTACCAGCAAATAATAAACCACTTAGTTCACTATTTTTAAAAATACTCTGTCACAGCTTTCACTTCATGTGAACTCTAACAGTATTACCTCCCTGTTTGTGTTTTCCACATGTTTATCTCAGTTTTCAATGTGTTAGTGTTTATAATATTTTGTAGTTTAAGTTCAGACTCCCCTTAAAATGTTGTTAATGTTAGATGCCACCTGTTAAAGGGCAGATGGTGAAGGTCGGTGGCCTCTACAAGCCAGCATTCAAGCCAGTTGGTCAGGGCACCGAGGTTCCTCTGCCTCACATTGTCCTTTAACCTCATCCCTTTCACTTACAGACAAAGATCAGAACAGTTTAGAGGACACCTTACTTCCTCCTCCCTCTTACAGATGGCTTTTACTTAAACTTCCTCCAAACAAACAACGTAAATGTAATTTATATTCCAAAAGTTCCATTAGCAGATTTACAGAAACAATGCTGAAACAGCATGTCTTTGTGTTGTCTTTATACTCTGCAAACATTTAGAACTTGAATCAAACTTCTTTGTGAATTATTAGATAATATATCTTATATTCAAAGTGTACTTTTCTGTAAATGAGTTAGCTGTTGACATGGCATGTGTTTTAAAATATAAAGCTTACTTCCACCTTTCTTAAAATGTTTGGTGTTGGTGCTTAAAATGTTGGTTTATGTGTAACTTTTTTTCTTTTTTTACATTTTTTTTCTATAAATTCAGTAAACAAGGCAATTTTAAGCTTTCTTTGAAAATCCCCACAATTTCATTGGATATTTTAAAAAAAATGCTGTGAGTCAGCATGTTATTTTGGGTTAATTTTATTTGTACTATATTTTTTGTTACTTTTTTTAAGAAGCAATGCACAACACAGAATAATGACAGTAAAAACAAATTTGAATCAGATTCTCAGAAACATCACAGTGGTCGTAACAACTTCCCCCTCATTTTTTAAGTGCACATGATCACTGTGCTGGTCATCATAAAAACACTGCTATTATCACCACAGTGATGCACAACAGTAATATCATCTATTACAGACATAAGTCTATCAGAGAGTCCTGCTTTTTGAAAATCACCTACCTCTAAATGACAAAGTCACTAAATATGAAAAGAGAGGACAGGACAAGGTGACCTGTTTGCCTGAGTTTGTAATAAGTTAGCAGTGAGACCAGGTTGACCTTCCCCATTCTGGTTATAGCTTTATATTTTCTTTTGGTTTATTTTCTTGTTACATTTCATGAAGTCCTAGTTGAATCTTTGTGGCAAAAAAACAAACAAACAAAAAAAAAACATGTTAAGGACAAATAAAAAACCCAGTGGGAGAGTTTTAGGCTTGATGTCATTCTGACACATTGAAGACTTTTCTATACTCTATGTTCAGTAAATTTTGGCTTTTAAAACAACTGCTTCAGCTTACCTGATCTGATCACTAAGCTAGTTAGTGATTAAGAATAATGAACAGAAAACTGTCTATTTATTTAGTTGAGGACAAAAAACCCACTTCTTGCTAAACTTTTCTGTATGTTACTGTATTTGGGACATTTTTAGGTTACTATTTTTTGCACATACTGTGTAAACATCATCTATGAGCCTACTTTTCAGAAAATGTCTGGAGAATTAACTCTAAAATGTGCCAGTGTTAAAAACAAACATTAAAATCTTGTGTTCCACATTTTTGTCTATTTATGACTAAATGTGAATAATCTCTGCTTTTTGTTTTTAGTCTTGACAATTTATACAGTGTATCACATTTCTTTGTGAATAAGATTTTTTAACATTCCCATTCAAACCCTGATCCAGGGAAAGATCATAAAATCTAAAGATGTTGCATCATTTTCTCTTTTCATATACTGAAAACAGCATAAATGCAACTTGACCAACATGTATCAGCTTTGACTAAAAATAATATAAATATTTTAGTAAATTACAATGCAATGCATGACTTAGCTTTAACTTTCATCGCTATCTTTGTATCAATTTTGCTGTACAAAAGCCTTTTCAGATTCCAGTAAATTTCTCTGTCTTCTCTCTGTCTGGAAACCATCATATGAATTCAAGTCTTACCCCTTTTTTTGAGCCATTTGCCCAATTTTTCCAGGGCACTCACTTGTTAAAATTTGGAGCATGGGTGACTGCTCTTTAACCCCTTCAATGTCTTTGACATGGCTTTCGATTTTAAAGACTTGTGAAGATCTGGTAAAATGGCTTTCTAGACACATGGATTACCACTATTAGTTGGAAGAGCATCTAATTAGTATCACTATGGATTACACTCTAATGTTCTTTGATAGCACTCAAATACAAGAGGGGGAACGTCCAAGTTGGTTGTTACTATTGGATTTACTAGCTTCAATTGTGTTTTTTAACACACAGCTGCTCAGTAACAACTTACATCAACAGAAAAGGGCTTGTGGGAGTGGGCAGCAGGGGAACCGTGACCCTTTTGGACCGCTCATGTGTGAAGGGTCTTCTGGCTGGCACAGGGCCTTGAACTCAGAGGATCTGTTTAACAGAATGTCTCTCTGTTCACATCGCTGCTGGCCACACAGTTCAAGTGCATTCCTGGCAAGTAAGATAAGAGGCAAGAAACTCAATAAGATGATCAGCAAAACTATTTTTTTTATTTATATAATCTGAAAGTAACCTGAGGCCAGTTATAATAAATGTTGATGCTTTGCTTTGAACAAAAGTGTTTGATGAAGTTTTGTTTTCAGTAATTTATTGTGGTTAGCTTATTGTTGTCCTTAAAAACAGTATAAAAATATGGTGGATTTATTTTTGCCCTCAAAGATTATTTTGAGTGTGTTGTTAAAATAGATATTATCAGTGTTGTAAATTTGTACTCACAAGTTAAATGTGTGTGTAAGTGTGTGGTAGGTAGGATTCAGCTTGGTAAATACCAATTTATTTAACCTTTCCTGTAACTTTCTTACACATTGACTGGTTTGAAATTGGAAGCCAGCAGACAGGAAATCAGTTCAACAGCATAGTTCCTCCTTTTTATCTTTTTGAAGTCTTTGTGCTTTTATTTTATATTTATGTGTATCTCTATCACTGTCAGTCTGCTGCCCTCATCAAGTCTGTAGACACCACACCCTCAAGCTCAGCACTTAGATCATTCATCCAGTTCTTGTCAACTTCTGAGATCTGTTCATTTTGTTTCAGCCTTTTCTAACAGACCCACTTGTCAAATATCTCTAGACTTAACACATAAATCTTTACTGTGACATAGTTAGTAGTTGTATGCTTTATTATTAAGCATTTATTATTAAAAAAAAGAAAAATCTTTGATTTTGCTTCTTTTTTGATGCAGCTCAGTATGTCCTCATTTAATGCATCTGGTATTCACTTTCTTTGAATGATTTTGTTTGCATTGCAGAATATAATAAAAATATACTATCATCATACCATCCATTTTCTGTAACTGATTTGTCCTATTCAGGGTCAAACAGGAGTAGCGCTTGTTTCATCAGAGGGAGACACCATTAACAAGTGAACAGTCCATCATTGGGTTTTCATATACATTTAGAGAAAACTCCAACAGAAACAAAGAAAAGTGAGTTAAACTTGAGAAAACCTCTCCAAGTAGCCAAATGTTGTAATAAGATAGTCCTAAAAATAAACACAACCACTGACAAGTCCAAGTGATTTATTTGCATTCTTTGGAAAAGCATAGAATCTACAGCATAAATATCATGTGATCTGATACAAAAAAGTTCAAGTAAACAAATTAAGCAAAACAATAATTTAGAGATATGCACAGGTATTTATTTTTAGAGGCACAACACAAAGCAGAGAGAAGGAAAACATGTATCCAGAGGGTATGTGACTTACTTTCACACTACCTACAGACTTCAAACCCGTCACAGGGACTGTATTTTTTCGGAGTCTTGCAAACGGAAATGCGCACGTGTCCTTTTATTTGAAACTTCCAGGTATGACTGCCTGATTTCCTGTCTGGTCCAAACTAAACTGCTGACCTTGACACGTTTTAGAAGCGTACCGTGTAAAAAATAACACTGCAACGTAATGCCTACGACACTATGCTTCTGAGACATGTCTCATGCTCGCTGCTTAGTGAACACAGTCTCATTGACTTTATCAGTGGCTATCAGCTGCGTATTACGCATCACTAATGTTATGCGTCTGTTGCGCGTTTAGTAGAAAGGAGGGGTAAGTTTACGTTAGGATCCTCCAGAACCTTTCTTGCTGTTTGAAAGTTTGAAAAGGCAACTTTGGTTAAAGACTGGATGGAATTGTTTGCAAATATTCCGGAACTTCTACCTGAAAACGGCTTTTGAGTCACAGCCTAAACTGGCTACATGATACCAATCTTGGTCCTGGAGTTACCATACAGAACAAATGCATTTTGGGTTGAATGGCACTCTGAATACAAAAATAAACAAAAAGCTCGCTTTACTTTTAAATTATGTAAAAAAGGGTATAAGTTCTTTTGAACTTGTGGGGTGAATGTCAGTGAGACCAAAAGAACAGAGACTGGGACAGAACAGTAAATGTAAAATTTTATTCCGGTTCAAAATTTTCAGCAATAGAAAAAAAAAAGAAGGAAAAAAGAAAACAGTTAAGAAAATCAAAACAGTCTAATAAAACTACTCAATTTGATTAAAAACCAGAACACTCTGATATAAAAAGAGTCTCTGTAGCTTTGCCTGAACTAATTTCACTGCTATGGCATTTCAGCCGCAGAGACTAATCTTTAATGCCGCCTTTCTTCCTCCTTTGAACCCCCAGAAATACAGACCATGTCACAAACAGTCTAAACAGTACTCACAGTCATGAGCAAAGGATTAGCCCCTGCCCAGCTGACTTTCAGTTTGGCATATTGTTTCTCACAAAACGTCTACCCCTGTGTTGCTTTTTAGGTAAGTAAGGATCAGTCGGCTGCAGAAATATCAGTGCAGTCGGCTGGCTTCTCCTGTAAATCTTGGTGTCCTTCTCCTGCGTTGTCTCCATCAGACAGCATTCTCCACGGTCATATCTTCCCAGCCAGGGTTGCCAATTCAAAAGAATCTCATTACAGGGTGTATTCAATGTGCTGTGCAAACATTTGCATTCAGGCTAATTTGTTGAGACCCCATGGTGTGCATGCATTAAACATTTAGTCAAAGGTATGCTAAATTCATAATAAAAACAACAAAGAAGAGAGAAGATTGCAGTTTTCCGTGTGATCTTCCTCGAGTATAGTTGTGTTCTTTATCTATTTTTTAAATCTGTTTTTGGACCGTCTATTTTTATCTATTTGTTCACAAAAATATGAACATTATGGGTGGCGTGTTGCATCTTTTATTAATGTTTCTAATCAGGATGTTGAAGGACTGCCCCACTAGTTGTTTAGCTCATTTGAGAATGATTGACAACACAGTACTGCACATTCAGTGCTCATCCACACATCAGTCACATCATTATGTGCTGAAACATTGCAGAGTGGGTGGTGACTATTGTCAGTCATCCCCAGCTGGCCCCCCAAAAAAAAGAAAAAAATACAGAGCGACATGTTCAGACAAACGACAGTTGTTGCCACCCAGCCACTACTGCTTCCACTATGTTGTCAAGTGGAGATTTGAGAATTCGGGAGCAGAGACTTCGAATTACTGTTTTCCACTCTCTTTTCATCCTTTGTTGTCTGTCCTCTTCTTTGAATTATTGTCTGACAATGAACATTTTTATGGTTGTTGTGGGTAAGAAAGGATCTATAGGTTGTGCCAAATGTCAGATAGAGAGCTGAAAAAAATGCTATGAGTCAAGGCTAAATAAAAACTGTTTGTGGTTCACACATTATCTGTTAACACGGTTTGTACATTTTCTCAAACAGGGCTGATGTGGTAAAAAATCTTTAAGGTTCAGCTAAAAATACGACTGCTTGGATGAGATCAGCAACAACACACTTTCATCCTTACAGTTTTAAATGTATTTCTCAATGTGTTTGTCAAACGCTCATGTGCTTGTGCAGGAGCAAACTTATCTGGGTGTGATTGATCTAACTGCCAAGACGATAACGTCACCGACAAAATCTGTCTTCGAATACCGACACGTGGTAAAAATCTTTCTGTCTAGAATCAACCAGCGATATTGAAGATATAGAATATTTGAAAGGTTGTGTGATATCATATGTGAGAAAACAGATACTGTATGCAACGTGGAATCTAAATGCCAATTTTACTGACCTGAAAAGTATAGAAATTTATACTCTTAACTTAAAGATTTTACTCAAATGCATTTACATGCCTCAATCCTCAATAAACACGGCAAGTTGATACTCAACTATAACATAATTTGGATTTTTATGAGAATGCCAGCTGATCCTCCCACCGAAATGACCTAATGTGTTAGTTTTCCTGACTGACATGTAAAACTATACATGAAGGCACAACTTTATAAAAGTCTTCAGTTTCAGTGGGCAAAGCCTTCAAAGGGTTTAGGGTTATAAATAGCAAGTCACACTAAAGATGGTGCTCAGCAGCCTGACCACATGGTGAGCACAGAGCAGAAACTACAGCTGATCCTGCAATAGAGGGGAACGATAACACTTTAATACCATGGAAACATCAACATGCATGAAATGATTACAGTTTGGTCTTTACGATCTTTAAGTTTACAGAAGCAAATTTTCTGAAGTGTACTGTTGTCAGTGTGAGCTGTGGCCAGTTCAAGCTCGTCAGTTCAAAAACAGGCTTGCTATTGTCAAAATGGACAAAAATATCTGTGTCATTCATGAATGTTTTCAGCTAAACAAAATAATTCACAACAACTTTACCAAATTTAAATTATGAGTATTTATTGAAAAGAATTGTCATATTTTTGGACTAGATTACACAAACAGCTATTAGAGACAGCAAGTAGTTTTACATTCCAGATGTCTTTGTTGACTTTAGATTTGGTGTTCACATATTTATTTACTTACTTCCATACTATATTAATGTTACTGCTCCTTATTTTTCATGCAGATATAAGCAAGTTTGTTTAATGTGAATCTCGATAAGAGAAGGAAATAAAACCTGCACTACAAACAAATTATTTTTTTAAAGTTCAGTAACTGCAGGGAATAATTTGTTTTAGTGCCATTGCCCCAAAAATGTTTTACTTTTGAAAATGTTACATTGTATACCAAACCCCCCCCCCCCATAAAGTAGTATGTAAACAACATAAAGTGACAGGACCAATTTAAATAATACTAGCATGATGACGGTTTAAATTAGTTCATAATTAAATTCTTAAGTGCATCTATGTTACACCTGTCAGCAAAGAACTGGCTTTGGGGTTCTAAAGCTGTGTGATTATACTAATCCTTGTCCACTCTAAAGGCATATGCTTGTTGTCCAGGTGACAGGTAAATGATGAATTGCCAACTCAAATATTTTTTACCCTTCATGTCTACTGATTTGTGGAAGGAAAGATCAGTTACCGGTCAGTGAATTCTTTTTAATGCAGTCATTAAATGATTGATGAATAAATGGACCACAGCTAGGGTCGTTGATCAGAGGCAAAATGCATCCGAATGATGGTGAATGATTGTGTCAGGATCTGTGATGTTAGTTTATGTGACCTCTGTGGTTTTATCTGCAGAGACTCAGTGAAAGACTGTCTTACAGATGAAAAAGGCTAGTTTACATTTTATTCACCCTGTAAAAACAAAATGTTAAACAACTAAAATGACAGAGTTAATTCTGAAAAAAAAAATGTGTTGTAAATAATTTAATGATTATTTTCAGTGAGCAGTGGCAGTCCAGCTGATGTATGAGTGCACATCTGGATCTTCATATTAAAGCATGGATAGAAACAAGGTTCTGCATTTGACACGGTAAACAAAACTCTTTATGTTAAGAGCAATTCACCCTGTTTGTAAGGTTTGAGGATGTCTTCCGTGTGGAATGCTGGTTACAGTTGAGCTGATTTAGCCGACACTTGTAAAACTACATCTCAAATTCAAATATAAGTAACTTAGAATGATGTAGAAAACAAAAATGTATCTTAAATTAAAAACTCTTTTTCTTCTGAATGTGTAAATGTCCTAGAGTTCCTCAAATAATAAAAAAAAAAAACAAAGTTGGAATATTTTTTTGTGACACGTTCCTCTTTTTACTCCTATCAGTAATCACCTTTGTCCAGGTGCAATGATTTCATTATAAGTCCCAGTTAACCAGATGGAACAAACATAAGTGCAAAATCACACTTTAGAGGATGTAAGAATATTTTATTACATATTTATGGGCAACAGTGTATTCAAAAAAACAAAGAAAAAAATCTATGCTTCATTCAGATGAATGTGTAAGGTGCAAAACTAGGAAGCTTCAGGCAAAAAGGAAACTGCATTTGTAAATCTGGACACGTTCCACTGTGTCAGGTGTTTATATGACAGTTTGTTAATGGCCTGGTTTTGGCCAGGAATTAAGATCTGGCAGTTATAGTTAATGACACTGACCCACAACACATCTGTGCATTTTCATGTGCTCTCTTTCAAACATGCGCAGTATTCAGGATGTTTCATTTTCTTTGCAGGAAACATTGATCTTTGGTTTATGAAGTAATTTATTTTTGGTAAATTGTCATTTTACACAGGTGGAAGGCACATACAAAGGAAAAGAAATGTTCAAAAACATGGGTAAGACTTAAATAAAACCTCTTTTTTTTCAATTCTAAATTGTGAAGTGGTATTAATTTAGTAAAGCAGATTTTTTTTCGGTTTGCATGGAAACATGTCATCCAAATGACAAAATAACTACTTAAAACATGCTGGAGCTGTTTCATGGGTAGATTTTGTTGGAGACAGATTTGAAGTCTCAGTGGCACGTGTAGCTGTGTAAAACCCAACCTCTGAGCCTTTCATGTCATGACCTGCTCCTTTGCAGCTGTGCCATCCAGTCGTGTAACTGACAAATACCTAGCTAATTATTATTTGTCACTGAATGCACATTACACCCCAATAACTAATTTTGCAGAATAATTTAATATTTTGCCTAAATTGCCAAGCAATAATATAAATACTTGGTATAAATTTATAAAGAAAAAGGGAAACATACTGTATTCCTTCTTTACAAGTCAAAACAATTTCCGGAGGTTTTGGTTTATATATTTTTCTCTGTTGTGACAAACTCAAAGCACATGTAGAAATTACTACCTTACTGGCTGTGAACCAACGTTTTGATTGCATTTTTTTTTTCCTAATTCTGCTTTGACTGAATGGTTGATCAGCGCTGCCTACTCTCACAGCATGCCTGTTCTCCTCTGGCCTGCAGCTGCAAACATTCTGACATTAACACAATAGTTATATTGGTCTTCTGAATTTATCACCCAGTAACATTATAAACATGCTCACATTTTAAAGAAACAACAGTGTAATGTTTCACTTTATGTTTTCCTTGCTCTTACTGTCCTTCTTCAAGTGCATTTTGCAGGTTAAACACAACTTTGCATTTTTGTAGAGGTAAACGGTCATAAAACCCATTCAGTTGGAACATAATGTTGAACGTTTTCATTTTAAGCATGTTTTTGGCTACTTTATACAAGTTTAATCAGGCCCACTCAAAACTGGGTCCGATAACAAACACCTGAAGTGATTGTAGAGTGATGAAACACGTTCACCGCAGGCAGTGAAAACATGGCATCATGTAAGGAACCTGTTGACCAGGAAGAGTTTGAAATAACTTTTGATTTCAACTCATTCGCTCCACAACCAGACAAATTTCAACCTAGAGCCAGGCATGTTTTAACACAAGAATTGGAATCAAGGGAACATGCACATCTGCAGAGATTGAGAAATGTGAATTGCTGGCTTAAAGTGCATATTTCTTGTACACTAACAATAAGAAGTTTGGACATACTATTGCATTCAATTGAATGAAAATTATGTCAAAGTTTTGACTTGTGTATTTTGTTGATATAGATATACACACCCCACTTCATATTGTCCTTAAATTTTCAAATAAAACATGTTATTATGATACAGTGATTCCACATTGGTCACAGTGGTTTTGGTCCAAAACACCCTACCAAAAGGTGAAAATGCACTGGATGAAAATCTTATGTTCAGAAGATTATCTTATACATCTTAAGCTATTATAAAACACTTTATGCAGCAAAACAACATGTTGATGCTGAACGAGCATGACGAGATGCTGGTTAACGCAAAGCAGAATCTAATGGTGTAATACAAACGTCTCATGTCACATGTAGATTCCTTTCTTGTAGAAGAAGATATAATATCTCTTGTATACTGGTACAATATGTACATATAATAACCTATACTGGCCACAGAACATTGGTGTGCTGCAGACGCTTGTGAGGCTTCAGTTGAAGTGCTGCTGCTTGAAGTTGTTATTATTGTGGGTGGTGTAGATGTTGTATGAACCTGCTGCCTGACACGAGTAGGACTGTGTAGAGCTGGTACAGCATCAGGTTTCGGTCTAATTTTGTCCTTTTTTCTGAAACCCATCCTGAGCTCCATTTTCAAAAACAGCAATAAGGTACAAGTGGTGGGGGAGTGGGATTGGAGAAGGCAACTAAAAAAAAAAAGTGGTGAAAAGGTTTGACAATAAACATTTCCATGAACCACAACAACATTTTGGAGATTGGTACTGTTTTAAGAAGACAGTATTCTTAGTTGCATTTAAACTGACTTTTTGGCCTTTAGTACTGCTTTTCAATGGGCACTGGTAAGATATTCATCATTTATAGTTTACAAAGAAAACGCAGACGTCTGAAAGCCTCAATGAAATGAAGCAGTCTTGTAAAGAAGAATGGCCAAAATTCTTCAGCAATGATGTAAGAGTGATAAAGTCTCACAGCAAACAATTTATTCTTGCAAAAAGTATTTCTAAGAGCTTGTGAATCATGGACAAAGTTTCACACACAACTTTTCCCTTTTGTTTTCCTTTTTGACAATATATTTAAAACATTTTAGAACCTGTTAAAGATAAAATCTTTATTATTATATCACAATATATAAAACCCTTGAACTGAAAGATATCAGATTCCCTTTTTTCCCAATGACTGTATAATCTCTATTAATGAGAGTTCAATTATGAATGGTTAAAAAAAAAAAACCTCTGTCGTGTTTCCTCTATGACCACAGGCAATAGCCACATTGTGTATACTCTCATGTTGTTGGTGTTGTCCTTGAGTTGGTGGATGTTTAATCATCACTGAGCATATTCTTTAAAATATTGATGATATTGTCTTTTTTAATATTTTTGACTCCTAACTTTACAAATTTACAAACACCCAGCTGGCCAGAAAGCTTAGACAACGATGAGAAAGACTTTGTGTTGCGTGTGTGCCAATAAGAGAGTGAGTGAGAGAGTAATTGTTCATGTGTATGTATTTGTGTGGTTGGCTAGCTGGGGGGCATGAAGCTGAGAGTAGGGCATTATTAAAAACCATCTGCTTTCCTGCAAAGTCAGAAGGCCGTCTGGACAAAGTCTCTTAACATGCCTTGTTTTTCTAGATGCCCTCAGGCAATACAGCATATTTGAATGCCTAAACTAAAAAACTGGCAGCAGCTTACAGAAAGTATTTCTCCCTAATAAAATTCAACTGTAAGTATGTATCTTTAAACAAAACACTTAACACTAACCTCACAGCAAGGTCAGGGGAAAAAAGTGAAGTGTGTCACTGAGAAGTGAAACTTCATCTCTTCTTGAAAGTACAGTACATTCTTGAAAAGAATGTATCAAGTCACTTAAAGGTTGAGAGTGGAAAAAGTATTTCGTGACATTAAGGAAAACCCTTAAACTCACTTTCTTGAAGTGGTGCAGTAATTTCTTACTGAGGTTTTCAGTCTGTCTTTAACTGGAAGCTTGAGTGAATTCAAGTCTTAAACTCTCCTTTCATTTCATGATTCAGCATTTGTTCCTTGATTGGTTTTTTTTTTCAACTTGTTGCTAATCTTCACACTTCACAATCTCTATGGACTCCTTGATCCATCGTTTCTACCTGTAATTTTCCATCCCTATGTTCAACGTGTTGTCCCAATCCATCACATGGTTGTTTCATTTGCAATGATCTGATATGGCTGATTTTAGATTTTCCTGGTCTGCTTGTTTTTTTCCACTTCTGGTGAGTGGTCCTCCTGATGGATCACAGAGTCCATAGAGATCAGGAGGAGGTGCCATAGCACCATCAACAAGGACAAGGGAGCCTACCTGCTCCCACACACCTGGGACTCCATCCTCCAGGGACCTACGAACATCAGGGGGAGTGGCCGACACCGTAAACCTGCTGTGTCGGCCACTCCCATGTAAAGGAGGCTTTAAAAGACACGTCATCTACAACATCCAGATGACAACCCCTGATGAAGGCTGCAGACGCAACCAAAACATGTCCGGATAAGGTAAAAAAAGAACCAACTTATATATTGTCTAAGCTTAAAAAATTAGTTCCAAATAAAAGAAACCTACATATAAATGTACATCCTATTCTATGCAACAGTGAACCATAACAATGTCTTGTAAGACACGATTATGACGTTTTCCGCTGTACGAGATGAGTTCCACTTAATGTAACTCCCAAGGCCATTTTTTCTTTCTCTCGGTTTCTTTGCCATGATGAGGCTTTTGAACACCACTGATGCAACAACACTCAGACAGCACAATACTGCTACGCAGAAACTGCCATTACTTGCAATCAGTTACGCCTGCAAGTCTGCTCTGCACAGAGAAATGGTCATGATTTAATCAGGCTTCTGTTGGTCCAGACAAATGAGAAGAAATGACCCTTCTTGAAAGTAAAAGACCATATAATGCCTTGCAACTAGGAATTAGTCAGTGTAGCTTCATGCATCAAGTTGAAGACAAGTACAATTTTCTATTTGGTGTGAGCTCATGCACCTTTTCCTTATGTATTTCCAAAATGATTAGTCTTTAACAACATATTGTCAGGCCAGAGCAAAGTAAATTAAAACATTTGATTAGGTTTAGATAATAGCCTTCAGAGCTTAGGCTCTCTTTGTTTGCATCACAACACAATTTTCTTTCTGCTCTGTTCAATGACCCTGTTTTCCCCCTTTTCTCTGCTCTGCTGGCATAAACAGACAGTAATGGCGTCTGCATTTTCCTTCCCCCTCACTGGTCCTTTACATGGCTCAACAGCTTAGCTTGACAGCTCTGCTGCATGTAGGTTCAATTGGGGGAGCTGAAAGCCTTTTGCAGCATTGGGGTTTGGCCAGATAAAATCTTCCTTTTACCTTTTGCCTCTAGGCATTGAGAGAAAAAAGTAGAGCTAAAAAAATGAATGAAACATGACAAAAATCTAACAAAATCTCAGAAAATAAAAGTATATAGGGACATACAATTGCTTAGGAAGACTGTCTCTAAGCACTCTGCATCCTACTGTTATTCTTTCCACTGAGGTTTTGTTTTTAAGGGATAATTCGGAACCAAATACCTTTCATCAATCATGCATGATGGTTGTTTGATAGACATCGCATGCACAGATGCACACAGTCATCTCTCAGCCGCCAGATATGGCCCTTCCTCATACGAAGAAGCTTCTCTAGTTCGGGAACTTTCTCAGTGCAGAAGCAATCACACAAGATTATAAATAGTCTTGAAGAAATAGTAGCTTAAAATGATGAGGATCAGAATTATTGCATGGTTGTAATGTAATTTACTTTCAACTGATTCATTCCCTTGACATCCCTTTAAGTTTTGGTCATATTCTTAGGAAACCTTAAAAAGACACAAAGCATGAAATGTGGGTTTTGTGTTTCAGGTGGCTTTGCACTGGCTCAGGTGGAGAATTAATAAATATAGGTATGAGATGTACTTGGGATGGTGAATATTTGATGAATGACAGCTGGTTGTCAGGAATTACAGTGAAATTGTTGACAGGCAGCAGGGGTCACAGTGGAGTTGTTAGCGATGATGGAAAGATCTCACACAGGGCAGCAACAGCCTTCAAAGAGGAGCAGTTCACTGACACGCCGATGTGCCATCCACAAATGAATACCTCACACTGAGTGCTGCCAGAGGGAAAGAAAAGGTTAGGTTCAGTGTCATCAGCATAACACAGGTAAGTAACATTACTGAATGATAGAACAAGGACATGTCCAATATAACGTGTGAGCAGTTGTGTTCCACAGGAGATTCTACACCTGCAAGTGAAGGATCGATAGTCCAGTCAATGAATTATCAAAGACTTGTAGATGAGCAATCTTGGTGCAAGGACTCTGAGCAATTTGAATGAATCCTGAAGTGCAATGAACTGTAATGAGATGATGGCTGACAGAAGGACAGCTTCAGCAATGATGAGCTGCACAGTGACAGTGAGGAATGTGCAAACTTGGATCTGGTTCATTTGTGTAGGCATGACACATGACACAGGGCAACTGCGGCTCAGGTGGCAGTGCAGGTTATCAAATAATTGCAGATTTGGAGGATTCAATCTTTAGCCTCTCCATATGCTGAAGTAAGACACTGAACCTTGAGCTGCTTCCAGTGACATTCTGCTATTTGGATGAGAGTGTCTCTGTGAAAAGGAGACAGACAAAGTGCTTTGTGGAACAAGCGATTTTTCAAGACTTTTATCAGTTAAGGTGATTTATTTTTGACACCATCCTTACATGGAAATCTAAAAAAAAAGGATCCAAGAACGTGTCATTGTGTCCTGCATTGTTTTAATGTGAAACTAGAAAGTCCAAAGTCTTTTACTCCTACTTTTTTGCCTCACACAGCAAATACAAACCCTATGTAATATTATCATTTACTGAATTTTACATCAAATTTTAAAATGAATGAAACTTGAAAAGTGATTCCACAGAGACTGAAATTATAATCAGACCTATAAGTGATGCTTCAGAAATGTTACTTAGGATCTTCCTGTTATTTTCAAGTCATATTTATAGTTTCCTTTTAAGCTCAGAAGTCCAAAAGGGATATTTTGTCAAAATATTCAAAGAAAATTGATGTGAAAACATCAATTTTGTTGTAATGCTATGGCTTCACTGTGCTTTCTTGTTGCTAGAAATACTATAATACAGTATGTCAATATTAGCTAACATTAAAAATGTATTTCAAAGTGTTAAAGCTATTGCTGTTTCTATACCAATCTAACCCCTTACAGGCATTTTACCTGTGATTAATTTGGGTTTTCTTTTTTGTTTTTGCAGCACCCAAGTCAAATAGTGATAAAAACCACAGCTACTGAATGCATGGGGCCTTTTGTTTTTAAACATAAGCATGATCTTTATTTTTTCAATTGGACATGATGGTTGTATTAGGATTTCTTTACAACCAGGGTATTTTAGATTAAAGCTCTGGTAGAGTATTCTTTTACAAATTGTAACCTTAGATTAAGCTAATGTAAGAAAAAGAATCCTTAATGGATTCTAAATAGACTACTGACTAATAAAAATGAGATTATTGCAATGAAAATGAAAAGATTTTCCTCAAAAGACCAATAAGATACTAATGAGATGATCATACTTACTTTTTCTTCATCTTGAAAAGTGTCATATGATGTATCAAGCTCTGCCTGAACAGATACCTTTGATGGTTTTTTATGATGCTGTCATAGTTTGAGCTTGTGAGAGCAGAGCTGCACCTAAAAACACCACCTGCAGCTCCAGTTGCCTGTGAGCAAAGGTATTTATACCACATCTATTATCCTGAATCTCTAACAGATCATATGTGTTTTATGGTGCTTTTAGCATGTTCACGTTCATACTCAAGTTTCATGTACCAATCTCTCACCAGAGTTTCTTACTGTTGACCATGCCCCTTGCCTGCCCCACTGCATCTGTATAATTTTCTCCTTGCACCTGGTGAGTAATTTTGGATTGAATCTTCCTGTATATGTGTGTTTACGAAATCCACAAAACTGGATGGATCACTCTTTATGAAGGAAACTGAGGACAGATTTGGAAGTGCACTCATTAGAAGTTAGAGTTTAACGCTGTTTCAATCACTCTTTGGGAAACCAGTTTCCCTGCTCCAGCCACACCCTCCTTACTAAACCCAGCAAGCAACATAAGAAAAAATCCACACTTTTTGGTTGAAAGGAAAAATGTTAAAACTTGTGCTTTACCTTCTCTCACTGAAATCTGTGCAGTGACCACAACCTCTGTAATATCACATTATTTGGTGATGAAACATATTGAGCTGAAATAAAGTGCCAGCACCATGGAAACAGGGACAATGGAAAGCCATTTACTTGCTTTTATTATGGTGATCAGGCCTAAATCACTGATTCTCTTGACGTGGTGTGACTGACTAACAAAAGCTTACCAGAAACAAGAAGTTCAGTGAAACTGTCCTTTTTCGTCCTGTATAACCAACAAAATCATACTCATGGCGCTTTTAGGTCTCTCTGTCTATTTTCATATCAACGTTCATTATTTTAGCTTCACCTCTTCGTTTACAAGGTAAAGTTCTCCTTTACAACAGGACAGTCATGTGTCTTCTTCATCCAGTTCTTATTTAGCTTAGTAGAGGATGCAAAGCTTCAGGTCCAACAGTATCTCAGGTCTCCACAGCGATTTGGCTTTCAGTTGACTTGCCTACAACACCTCCAGGAAGGAGCCTAAATTGGCTTTTCTCAGTGTGAAGAAGAAGCAGTAATTTGATGCTGGGGTCCTCCCGAATCACTGAACCTAAGACGGGCCACATAATAGAGAACTCAGACTGACCCCAAATTGGTTTAGTGAGCTCATTACACAATTCAGCCATAGCAACAAATAGTGAAAGTGCAGAGAGAGAAAAAAGTGAAATGAAGACACCATATGGGCTCTGAAACATCTGTTGCCACAGGGGGGGGTGGGCAGAAACCAATGAAGCTCCATTACTCAGATGGATAATACATTATTATGATTGAATAAATAAATAAACTATTGAGTCACAAATAATTAGCTCAAGCCCTGAAAAGTTTCACGTTCTTTAATACTCATCTGTTGTATTGTGATCATATACGCTGCAGAAATTATTCATTGAGGTGAGACTGCAACACTTTTTTCACAGCACAAAACTCCTTCTGCATCACCGCTTAATTGCACACAATTTAGAATTAAACTGACAAAGGAATACAACAAATGCAAAATAGTCTTGCTGTTGCCAGTGATACGGGGTAGATTTTTTTCAATAACTGTTCAGGCCAAATTCAAAAGTGACAGGAATAACAAATGACAGAATTACTTTTTTTCTCCTCCGGGTTTTTTGTAAATACTTAAGACTCATAATGTTTTCAAAAGACAACACAATAAACATGGCTTCGCCTGGAGGCAAACAGCTGCAGTGCAACATTGTTCCTGTTTGTGCGATAAATTCAAAGAAACCATATATGCTAATATCCTATATTGTAAGGCAGCATGTGTGCTAAACATTTTTTGAAATAACATTTTTCCAAATTATGTTTCAGATATGACCTGTCCAGGCTTTAACCCCGACTCTGTCCCAGTGACCTCTGGAGAGCGCCTGCTCTTCATCAATCTTGCACAGGAGTGAGTGAGAAATGAAAGAATGGATGGTCATTTCAAATGTGATTAATATCTAAATGAAGTGTCAAATATATTATGGACTTTAGGTTCCAGAAAGCACACATCATGTACACTTTTGTCATTGGATTTAGCGACAAAGCATTTTGTCAGATTTTTATAGCATTAACAATTTGCAGTTTTAAATTTCCACAATAATTAACATTAGATGAGGTGTCTAAATAGCTTCCGTTTCTCCCACCCACAGTAACTCCTCATTTATCAGAGGAGGAAATGAAATTAAGGTGCTGACAACTTGATAATATGGATTTTGCTTGAGAATAAAGACCAATTTTGAGTCACAATGACCTTCTCTTATTTATAAAACACAATTATAGGGGGACAGTGTGTAAAAGAACAAATATTCCTTTCATTGTAACTGTGAAGTAGAATAGAAATAATGATCTAAAAACAATGTTTAATGTTTTTATTGGATTATTGGATTAGCACCCACATATGTATATATGATTCAAAACATGATCCTCTTTTTTTTCAGTCCAACATAAAGTGTAAAAACAATTTTATTTGTATGTGGAAAATGTTGAAAAGATTTCAGATTCTATTTTTTATTCACTGATATGTAAGAGTTTTTGTTTCATCTCATTGAAGTTCCCACATGCATATGTATGGTTTGCAGCTGTTTTGATTTCTCAATATGTTTATTTTAAAATCTTTTTTTACAACTATACTTGTGATTTTGTGGTATTCCAAAGCAGATTGTCTTGATGTTGTAAATTATAACGAGATTTATTTTTCTAGGACACCATTGAAATGAGCTGACTGTCTCCGAAGGATGTTTCAAGCACTCAGCAGTTGTTTTCCATTTCTTTGTAGTTTTGTATTTAATCGAATAACAAAGCAAAATATGGTAGAAAAAAAACAACAATATGAAAATGACAGAAAGCTTCTAAAATGTAATCAGCAATATTATAATAAAAAATAACCAGAAATCTTACAAATCATTGCTATTTTAAAGAACATAACTATACCGTACCCTCATGCAGTTTTTTTTCTCCTTCTATGGAGATAATTGGCAGGATGGGCACCAGCATGCTCCCAACCACAACCCGGCAAAGGAACAGATGGGTCCTGAAAATGGAGGATTCCCCCACCAGAACTGGACTCAGGATGAACAGCCTTCTGCCTCGACCAACTGGAGTCTGACAAGACATGAAAGAGTCCCAAACAAAGGAGGACTGAACCAGTTGTCTTTTCTCTGGAAAGACAAAAGTTAAAGTTAATGGCAAAAGTAACAAGATCTTTAAATCATGGATGAAACCTGGAAGCTGGTTCCACAAGAAAAGGAGCCTGATAACTAAAACTGCTGGAAAACTTTAAGAAAATCTCAGAACCACAAGCAAACCAGCAGTCTGACACCATAAGGTCTTTAAAGAGGCCATTTCATACAAATTTCAGGATGTGGTTATTTCTTAAGTATTAACCAGTAATATGAAACATTTTATATCTAAAAAACGTTAGGAAACACTTATTAACAGACCTTTTAATCTGTCTGCATTAAAATTCAGCTGTTTCCATCTGGCTCCATCAGAAGCTCGTTCATATTCATTATTCGAATTTGCTGGACTCACATTGGCTAACAAACTAGCCTATCAGAGCAAGGTATACTGTTTCCTGCCCCGCTGCGTATGACAACATCAGATGTACTCTCTTCCTGTTTGCTACGTCTTATGCTAATAGCTTTTAGCCAGTAAGAACACCTGTGGCGCTAAAATATTCAACAGAAACCTCAGAAAAACCGTTTTTAACGGAAGCGCCTCTTTAAAACAAGAAAAATGTTCTTACACATGGTTGTTAAAGTAAACAGTTTATATACATTATTCAATAACTTCTCTTTGCTGAGTGCTTACCCTCAATATTTTGAAAGTTATGTCACTAGTCTCCCTCCACAGACAGAAGTCCAAGGGTAAAGAACTTAAAACTTAAAATTTGGTGTTATTCAGTTTCTATAGCTTTAAAATAATATTTAAAAGAATGCAAACTTTGAAATGTTTTGCCTGGGTTTACTCTAACCTTTACTGTCATTCATAAAAGGCTCTGTACTCTCCAGTTGCTTCAAAACACTGCAGCTGGAATTATTACGTGAACAAAAAGGTGCAAACACATCACCTCTGTACTTTACTTCTTGAACTGGCTTTCTGTTAGATTTCATATTGATTTGAAATTCTTACCGTTCACTTTAAAAGTCTTAAATGCCCAGGGCCACTGTATATATCTTAGATTTAGTGACCTGGTTTGTTCCTCCTGACCTCAGAGATCCACACACAGAGACCTGTTAACTGATAGCTGGTCACAGTTTGTGACAAAATGAGATTAGGTCTTTTTTTATTGGAGCTACTGTTTAATCAGTGTGAGCTGGTGTATTAGGCCTCCAGGTGCCTGCAGAGCACATTCCAGAACATTCCTCCAGCTGAAGAACACATTTTATTCAATCAGCTTCTGCTTTCACAAGTTTTTTCAATTGGTCATCAGTTATTTATTTGGAGGCAAACACTTTTTTAAACATACATCTTACCATGTCAAATTTAATGTGATATAAAGAAAAAATAAGGTACAGCTACTGAATGTAAAAATTCAAAGTAGTGGGTTCAGCAGGGGGCAAATATGGTCATTTGTGTGACTTTTTGGCCGAGCCTTTTCTAAATCAAATGTGGGAGTGTTTTGGCATGAAAAAACATTTCTGCAAGCACACGTTTTTATTCAGGGAAGCACACTATTAAGTCACATTTTGTTACAGTTTCATAATCTTCTATGTGATTATTTTGTCTTTAGCTTCCACCTATAAAAACATTAGTAAGACTGCATTCAGTCTGAATTCAATTGTGACTTTTTTCAGGTAAACAAAAAGAAAAAAAAAAATGAAGTAAAGAGTCTAAAACATTATGGAACACAGCAGCACTGGGCTGCTGACCTGCTCGGAGCAGGACGGCTTTGGACCGTGTAAAACACATTCGTTCTTGGCACCAGAAGTGCTGTGTGCTACTGGATTGGCAGCACCACACCCTCAGCAGTACCTCGCCTCCTACTGCAGAGTTACCAAAATGCCAAATAGACACGGTTGAGAAAATAACCTTCTTTAGTTCCAACTGTGCCAACATGAAAATTTATTCAGCGGATTAAGTGAGACTTATTGCTCCTCTCAACAGCCACCGCAGTATGAGGCGGGGCATCAACTAACTGTGTTTATTATTGCTCCACTCAAGATTCTTGAAACATCTTGAGTCTAATGAAGAAGGTGTTTAAAAAAACTGAAAAGAAAAGAAGGGAATAATTTGGGCAACATTAGAAGATGTGATGGACTATAAATTCTCTGGGTTTCTTGTAAAAAAGGTTTTTCTCTCTTCATATCATTGAAACAATTTTGTGCACATATGCTCTAAGATATGTATTCTTTTTTTAATCAGCTGCAGCACTGGACGCACACATCAAAGGAGCAACTTCTCCTTGAAGTTGAGCACGCTTGACTAGTTGCTGACATGAATGACAACCAGGTAGGCCTACAACAACAATAACAACAGGAAATCGACCACCTTTTGTTGCTTTTGAAATAGCTCACTCAGTCACAGTCTACTGGAGCGCAAGAACGTGCATTCTGCAGACCTGTTTCCTTAAACCTGAAAATTGTGAGTTGGGAAAATACCTCAGTCAGCACTGTGTTGGACGGGCATCAATCCAAAGGAATCCTCCTGAACTCACCTGATCAACAGATATTAGGACGAGGGAAAAAAAATATCCACCTTTTATCATATCTTGCTTTCACACTTACTTACACATTTTCACACATATCTTTAGGCAGCCATTCTCACACATCCTTCTCTCACCTGCTCTCACACACACTTCGCTCCCTGCCAGCAAGGAAAGGTTTAAATTGGCACTATGACAACTACTGTAACTGCTAATGTCACAACCGATTTTACAGTTGTGGAGTCTGTAGTGTCAGATCAACACCGTTCAGGATGACAACTCTCAACACATCAGCTTTTAAATATCATGTCTTAGATTGATGTCAAGATGTCTTTCCAAAAACCTGAGCATTAAACATGTGATAAGGAAACTGAAGTTTTTGCAACACAATCATTTTCCTAACAAAACTATTGTTTTAAATCAATAAAATTGCTTGTCTTCAAAAAAAGTTAGTCAGTCTTTTTACCTGCTTGTTCCTGTTTAGGTTGCAGGAAGCTGGTGTCTGTCTTCAGCAGTCACTGGGCGAGACGTGGAGTTTCACCCTGGACAGGTTGTCAGTCCATCATAGGGTCACATATACACAAAATACACAATATACATACACATATACACATATACACAACCATGCAGAAAGGTCCTGGCTTGGTTTTGTGCCATCATGAAGCAACTTCAAAAAGTAGCAAAAAACATCTTCTTTGAATCACAGAAGAAAGTGAATTAAAGTTTTTACACTTTTCACAGTTATTTATACTGTGAATTTATTATTAGTGCTTCCAGTTTTCATAGAAATCATCTGTGGTTAGTCAGATTTTGCAACTGTCGAATTTATTTTTAGCAGCTTCTGAAAAAATTGGTACAGTTGTAAGGTGTTAATTATTGAACGCGGGCAGGTGACAGTACATATTCTGGATTGTTGACATGGTACAATAGAATAAAACTTCAAAAGCACTTAAGGAAATCCTGAAATATTCAACAAAAACACAGTATAAACCTTGTTATTGTAATGAACAGCTTCCCTCCATGGTACTTGGATCTGTGTTCTAATAAAGATGCCTTGGGGTAACAAGCCCAGAACCTAGAAAAAAACTGTACCATCTAGAAGGCTTTAATGAAACATATATTTGATGCTAAATTATTAAAGTTAAAAGCTGCAATGTCTCTGAACTGAATGGAAATTTTTAATACTTTAACAGCTTGACAAAACTGACACATTTCACCTGTTTGAAATGGATTTTTATCAGGACAGATGTATGGTGAGCGCTTAACACTTTGCTTTTAGGCTTCACTTTTTTTTCCATGTTGCTGTCTGTCTGTCTTGTTCCTGCATTCCAGAAAAGCAGCATATTTCCACAGCAGGATCAAACTACAGCAGAGCAGAGAAAAGCCATCTGCACCAAGAATTGCCTTGAGTCAAACATCTTGAGCAGCAAATGGGGAAGGTGCTCCGTTTGTGGTGCCTGTGGAGTTTTAGCAATATGTCCCCTTTCTCCTCTTACAATAACTCTGTCCATTTAGTCCTTTGAGTGATCACAGCTTTAATGAACTGAGCGTTGAAGCCATCGTGCAGCTCTGAAAATCATTTATTGCATTAGCGCCATGAGGTAATCACTCAGTGTCTCCATACTTTTACATTCATGCAGCTGAAAATGTTGAATAATTATATTTATTCAAAACCGACTACTACTGTGGGCTTTGCATAATGAAGTGCAGCATTAAACTCTTTGTTCATATTATAATTAGCACATATATATATTTTGTGAAGGTGATGGGTATTTCTAGACTTCCAAGCTTCATGCCACTTCTGCCCAGTATTTTTGGTTCGATTGCTACGTGTTTATGAGTAACATGACCCTGAAAATGAACTCTTGATGTGCTGAAGAATTTTATCTAATTATATTTTGTATCCCTGACACCTTCTCATTTTAGTGCCGGTCAATAAATAGTGCCCAGTGATGCTTCTGAATGCACAAGGCGAGATAGATTTGCCAATAAAAAAACAAGCTTTGATTCAAAAGTTCCTTAAGAAGCCAGTTCTGTCAATCCACTGCCCCAAAAAGCAAATGTTACTACTCTGTCTGAGGAATTAATAATCGCTCCCTGCTCAAATATTTTCTCATTTTCTCCCCTGCATGGGCCACTGTTTCATTTCTATGGCAAGCACGAGCTGCCATTTGCAGACTTTGAGAGTAAATGTTAATTTGCCCCATGTGCATTTCTGAGCCATACGAATGTGAGCCGGTGTCAGAGAGGGCGGCCTGACTTGGGTATTTACATAAGGTAATGTGATTGAGTTGTTTTCATAGATTTGTCGATTCTTTTAAAATTCCTCAGGTTAGGTGAGGCGTGAAAGGTGTGCATGAGTGAGTGAACACAACTGTTCAATTTTACCATGATTCCTGCTAAAAAAAAAAAAAAAAAAAAATTCCCACAGATTACATAAAACCTTACAATATAATTCAGTTCTAGTTTAAAGACAGTGTATTAGAGTAGAAAGGAGCTTTGAAACAGCTGCTAGCAAAACGTTTTGTCGGTTATTTAAAATATAATAATGAGAGTTGCTTTTTATGAACTGTGATTTAATAAATTATCATTTTAATTCAGGTCTTTTTAAAATGGCTCTCAAATGCAAATATCTGCTATTCACTCCAGCAAACTCTATAAACACCGTTTTTTGTTTTTCTTTTGATTACTCTGTGGATATTCCTTTTGGTGGATTATGTTATTATGCAAAAATACTTGAGATAAACAATAGTGTAAAAGTGGATCAAATCAACAAATGATCAAAATAATCATCTCACACAGGCCCAGCTCCTGAGTAGCTCCGCAGCATCCTCTGTTGCCAAAAATATCATTTTCTTCCAGAAGTTGATGCATTATGCATTCACATTCTGTCAGTTATTTCATGAAAAAGAATCAAATTACTCAAAAAACATTGTAAAATTATTTCATTAATTAAATGAGAGAAAACAGATGGAACAAACTAACATTTTTACCTTAAACTTGATATTTTCAAAATGAATCAATGAACGCTGTCAATGTCAGCTGTTTTCTATTTCTTGTATGTCATTTTTGGGACTTTTTAGCAAACTATAATAATATTAAATATTTTCTTAACTGTTGCACAACTTAAAAAAATATGGACTGAAATCTAAATATTTTGTTCCAGTAAAAAATTTCCTGCAGTTCATTCTTATACCTTTATGTAGAATTTGACTTTCCAGATACACACACAATAGAAAAGGACATTTACAAAGGTCGATGTGATTGATTTTAAACTTGGGCAGCATTTTTTTTTCTTTTTCTCACAAATGGAATGGTTGTCTCATCCAAAACTAAATGGTTTTACACAGGAGAGGAGGAAAGAGGAAGGAAGGAGAGAGGAAAAGCAGGTCAGTTGTTGACATGGACAAATGGGGAAACAGCAGAGTAGCATACACTGTAGCGACCCAGATAAGACCCAAGTACATTTTTTATATATTATATTATATTATATTATATTATATTATATTATATTATATTATATTATATTATGTTATATTATATTATATTATATTATATTATATTATATTATATTATATTATATTATATTATATTATATTATATTATATTATATTATATTATATTATATTATATACTCTTTATTACAATTCATTTTGTACAATTGGGATGCATTTTCTTGCATTTAAATTCCACCACCTCACATGTTCACACTTGTATTGGTGACTCAACAACATAGGACTCGGAATAACATGCAACTTGTGGGTAAAATGTTCACATTTTCAGAGATCTTGAAAGCATTTGATTATTTTGTTCTCTAACAAGTTTTCCCAGATATTTTAGCCACATGGGGGTGCTGTTGGACCACTGAGTGTACTCTATCAACAGATTATCTGCGGCGCAGTCTGCTTTCGTTTAGTCCCACACTGTCTCATTTCACTCCCTCCCGCTTTGACTTATAACATCCCCTGCACTCTCGCGCCTGCTCTTCTTCCTTCACATAATGGGAGATGAGGTGAAGTGTTATGGCAAATTAAGTAAAATTAAGACAAGGGAACAGCTCTACTCACCTACATTGTGCATGACTTTTATTGCTCAGCTCCTGACAGAGCCCTGTCTGTACTGTCCTTGGAGATGGGTGTTGATGACAGACTGCAGACCATGAAAGGAGTGGGAGTGTTGCATTCAGTGGAGGTGGAGGTGCTTGCACAACACATTATCATTCACCCTCTATGGCTTGTTTTGTTCTCCTTCCTTCTTTACACTTTGCTCCCCCCCCCTCACCCCGTTTTTTTTCATATCTTTTCTTTGGCTGTGTGCCTCCCCACCCCTCCTCTTTTGCCTTTGTCCTTCCAGTTCCCTGTCTCTTCCAGTCCTCTGTATAGGTCTTGTCATTTGCTGAAATCTTCAAGTCTTTCCCATCTCTCCTTCTTCCCCAATTCAGCTGTTATCTGTACCGCCACCTTCGTACCAACGTCTACCTTTTCCTCATTCTGCCAACCACTCCGCATGGCACCTGTCTAATTCTCCTTGTACCCACTCTGTGATGCCACTCATAGCTTGCTCCTTCGCTCTCCCCTTTCCTCCTTCCCTGGCTCTTTCTGCCATGGCAGTCTGACAATTGTTGGAGCACATACTGCTGAGCAGTTATCACCAGCTCACAGAGGTGTGTGCAAGTGTGTGTGTGTGTGTGTGTGTGTGTGTGTGTGTGTGCAGTGTATATGTATGTTTAGCAATAACAGAAAGAGAAGGCGTATAGGTGAGCATATGTGTCAATGTGTGCATTTTCTTCTGTTATATTGAGCCGTACAGCTGCTGTGTTCACTAAAACAATACAAACAATGTGCCAGACAGGTCCTATTATAATAGAGCTTGTATGGCTCTTCTACTGTAGTGTAATTTTTTTTTTTTTACAACAATGAGGGGGTAAAATGATATCGAAAGGCTGCAACTCCTTTCTTACCTCTGCCAAACATCCCTGATGTTTGGCCGCTCTGGATCCATATAAAAAGACACTAATTTCTTTGTCGTCAAGGATTTTTTTTCTCTCTAGTTTTGGTCCCATCTGCCTCTGGGAGGATGCTAAAAGAAATGAGGAATAAACCCAGGAGGATTCCTTTGTCTTTTGAAGGTAGATCTCACTGTAGTAAGTCCAGGACAATGCTTCTTCGGCCTTATGGGTACAATGAGAGATGAGGGGTGACGGACCTCAGAAACAGGCACGCCAAACACTCATCTCAAGGGAAATGAATGAACAGGATTTAATTTGTTGTTCTTAAGACAAGGACTTGTATTCTGTAACTGTGAAACATTCATGTATTTTTTATCACAAATTATGCCAATATTCTGTGTTTTAGACTCACATTATTTTCAACATATTATTTCTTACAAGAGACAATGACAAAAATTGCTTTCTGCAACAACCATCTTTTTTTTTTTACTTTAAATTGGAAGATAGATGTATTAAAGTGACACTGCACAATTTTTTAGAACTTTTATCTATTTTTTTATTTGAAATGCTCTTTCTGACTTAACAGCATTTAGTTGGTGGTTGTAGCTTAGTGGAAGGAGTCAGTGTCAGTTAGAGTTACTTGTTTCAATTCCTGCATCCCCCACCACATGTTTGCTCCCAGGACTCCCTGGTAAAAGAGAGAGTTTAACTCAGTGAACCCCTCCTGGTTAATCAAGTTAATAAAAATAAAAATAAAATAAATAAGGATAAATGTACTTTTTTGTGAGATTTGGTTTCAGTAGTTTTTCTGTTATGGCTGCAGTTTTTAGGCTTCTTACACTTCATAAAGGTTAGGATTAAATTTAAATATGTTTAATAGATCATGAAATAATAATAACATACGCACATATCCCCTTGTGCCACAAGCAACTCTGCTTGTTTTGAGTAAAATGTATTTTTTCTTTACCATGTTGAGCAGCTCAAAATGTATATTTTTTTTCAGTCTGTGAATTTTCTGTTTTGATTTTTACTACTGTCATCACTGTTTCATGGTTGTTTTAAATACTTGGTGATTTTTATCTTGAAAGGTTCTGTAGAAAAATATTTTAGTGAGTAAAGATTTATTTTACTTTACTCACTAAAATGTTTTTCTTACATCTTTAAAGCAACAGTGAGGAGAAGTAGATTTAATAGTACCTAAAGGGGATTAAAAGCAGGAAACAAGTCCTTGTCAGATGTGTTAGTAGTGAAAGAACAAGTGCATGAGACTAAGGCAGACTGAATACCACTTACAATGGAAAAAAAAAACAAACTAAATGAGCATGGACTAGTCTTGGGAATAATTGGGATAAAGAACAACATTAGAGAAGTAGGCCTATGTCTTCTTCCCCTCTCTATGCATAACTTACAAATTATCAATGTTTTTATTTTCCTCTTGCCACATATTGGATGGAAAGCCCAGGAGACCTATTAAAGCAACCAAGGGAAGAAAAACACCAGATTTCATCTGATTCCCCTGAGTGTGGAGTCTTACAATGTTAAGAACATTTACTGGAAAAGTCCATGGCAGTGCAAAAGTTTCAGGGTAAGATTTTTTTTTCTTTGCAGAGGTATTGATCCATTTAGCATTTACTCTCTCTGGTGTCCGCGGCAATAACACAAATTAGAAGGGCCCTAAGGCAGATCATGCACCAGTATGATTCACAGTGCAGCAATGACCACAAAAGAAAGAAAAAACTCAAAAAGATAATATAAAAGTTAAACTCTACAGATCATTTGAACAGTTTAAACCCCTTAACATTTCACTTGTGCTTATAAAATCTGAAGAACTTGAAATTCAGTTTCTACTCCGTTTCCTTTGGTCAGCAATAAAGATAGCAGAAACACTTCAAAGGCTCAGGAACAACTCTGTAAGTAATGATCATGTTCTTTCACTGCATCAACAAAAAGATAAAACTCTTCTATGCGGTAATGATAACCCCTTGTACTGTTTCCTGAGGGACTGGGGGACACTGCTCAGTGGCTGTTGGCAGTTCGAGACCAGCTCAGTCCTAATCATTTTGCTTTTGTGTCCCTGGGCAAGACACACCACATTTCATGTCCATCTTTGAATGTTGGTGGTGATCGGAGGGGCCAGTGGCATCAAATGGCTGCCTCTCTTCTGTCAAGCTTCCCCATGGCCGCCGTGGCTGTAGTTGATTGTGTGAATAACTAAATAATTCACTGAAAGTAACTTTAGATGCCTTGAAAGATGCTTTTCAAATCTATGTATTATCATTATTACTGTTGTAAATTAGTTTAAACTACTTAGAGTTCAGAGAAGTTGGTGGTGTATGTATATTTTTACTTTTTTGAAACAAAATACTTCATCAAAACCTTATAAACATCTTCTGCCCTCTGGTAGAAGATGCAAATACAGGGTGTCAATTTTCTTAGTGTTAAATTATCATTTCATTATTAATACAACAACATCTAAAGATATAGAATTGTAACATCAATATTGTTCAGTACAAAAGTTTAATTTAAAACATGTGGATTTTTTCCCACAGTCCAAAATAATGCATGTTAGGTTAAATGGTGATTCGGAGTCAACCTCAGCAATAAATGTGCATGCAAGGTTATTTATCTTGTGTGTCCGTCCCCGCGTTTGATTGGTGACCTGTGCAGAAAGTACCTCGCCTGTCATTGACTGCTGAAATGAAAGTCTACCTGCACTAACGTTTCTGAACTCTGCTCTATCTATCTATCTATCTATCTATCTATCTATCTATCTATCTATCTATCTATCTATCTATCTATCTATCTATCTATCTATCTATCTATCTATCTATCTATCTATCTATCTATCTATCTATCTATCTATCTATCTATCTATCTATCTATCTAGACATGCATGTATTTGTATTGATACTTTTGCTAAGTTTATATATTTTTTATTTTACAACAGTTTGTGCTCTCAGGTCTTTAGCTAGTCACTGTGCTGTAGACTCACGTCCCCACATGCCCTTTGCTCTGTCTGAGCCTCTAACTATTCCTTTACTTAAACATTTAGTTAAAAATATGCAGGCTGAAATTGTCCTCCAGACATTTTCTTTTCTCAGTTTATGAAAATACATCTTTGGTTATCTTGGATCATATATTTGTGTGTTTAGAAATATATTTTTCAGCTGAGTTCTTGTCGAATGGGGGGAACAATTGGTAGCACTAATAATGAAGTGGTTCGTCCGCACGTATTTTTTAACTGTCGTAGTGATCGCTTAGTGTAGAAGTTTATTTGAGGGAATCAAGCTAACAGCTGATCTCAGTGTGATCAAAAGTGGATTGCTGCCATCTCAAAACTTTTATGGAGGTTCACCGAAACTTTTCTTTTGTAAACCTTGCTAAACTTTTGATAAATATTGCTAGCGGTTTTGTATTAGACAGTTATTGTTAGTTTAGAATTAGACTTTGGACTCTTTGGTTAGTTAAAATGAAAACAGAGTCTGTGGTCTGTTCTGAAAATCTGAACCATGTAATTCAAATTGGAACATTTTAAGTTCAACTAATCCAGCAAAGTAACTCTCTGATGGAAAAGCACAATAGTGTAAACATAAAGAAAACAGTGTCTGTTTGAACCAATATGGATTTTCTTTTTTTTTTTACATGTTCGTCGTGTGAATGAAGTTCACAATGCGGTTTGGATGTTGCCAGTTCCAAATACAAATTCACACGTGTTTTTGCTTTTACAAAATCTTTTTCTAACAAGTAAAATAATTTGCTCATAGATATCAGAAAGCTAAAAACTTGGAAATTTTCAAGAGGTTTTTGAAAATCAGCATCCCTTCACCTCCTGAGTAGAGCTGATCAACAAAACTTTGTTACTTGGTTTTAAGTGGAAGATAATTTTACTAATTCAGTCTGTTTGTTGCTCTGATATTTTAACCACACTGTGTGCATGTGTGCTTTTATTGGATTTATGTATTTCCATTTCATAAAATTATAAACTTTTATGACACTGCTTTTTAGTTCAACGTGTACAGATCTGTTTTTTAATATACATTTGACACTGACAAAACATTTGGACAATTTGAAACAACAACAAAATTAACCATAGAGACATTTTGACAAGCTATGTTTAATTTGACACAAATAACATTCAAATCACAAGTGCTCAAGTCAGCGGTTGTTAGATATCCCTCAGCCAAACTTCACAAAATTTTCTCTTAAAGAAACCTCATGAGCAACAGTAACAGGAAACATCTTTGTGGGGGTGGTAAACTTCTTTGTATTCCTATGATTTTTTCTTTCTTTGCAGGGCTTGCTTCCCAGTAAAGCCCATCTGCTTGAACTACAAGAATTAGTTTAGCATTGTACAATTTTGGAGAAACTGTTGTTTTATAGTCTACAGTTTGAACACATTTGCTTAGAATTTTATGACAAAGAATAATGTTTACACGGTTTTCAAAATTAAAGGCGAGAGGTGAAAATCTGAAAGGCTGTATTGGGAAGATATGGATGTTAAAACACACACAATTGGGATGTGATGTTAAGAAATGTGTTTTTTTTTTCTCTGTCAGTGTCAGAGGTTGAAAGCAGATGACTGAATTTGTTGCAAGAGAGCGTTTTGCCCATAGGATTAAAACTGGATGGCTGGGTTTAAACCTGTCAGAAAGAGCAGACTCAAATCCCTCCTTCACAAACACTTTATGGTTCTCACTTGATGTGCTTGCGAGCATTGGAGGAAGGAGATATTTCTCTTTCATGCCACCTATTTCAGAGGCCATTCAGCACATCAGCTGGATTGTGGAGGATCTGTTGGGTCTCAAGGAAAAAGGTCAGGTGGGCGAAACTTAAAATCAGTTTTTTGTTTTTAATCTTTTTTTTCATATTTGTTATAATTTATTTTAAAAAGCTGAACAATATGTATAAAAATGCTATTCACTCTCCAGAAAGTAGGGAAACTTTATTTCCATTTAGAGCCACCCTTCTCTTGTTAAAGGGCATGTCAGTATGATATAGGTAAAAATGACACGAGAAATTTCGTCATCTATTTAAAGTTCCCTCACATTGTATTATGGGATAAGCAAACTCACTTTATTATTAAAACGTTAATGCTGCATTATAACCTTTGCTTCACTCAAAGCTTCATTGAGCTCACAAATAATACTTAGTCAAATATAGAAAATAATTAACTTGAGCACAGGATTATTTGTGTGTAGCAGTGCTGGATTTTTTTTTTTCATTGTGTCGTTAGTGTGATGGTGAGCGACCAAGGGGGAAATTGGAGAGGGCAAACAACAAAAACAAGAAATCATTTCTGAGGAGAAGCTATTTGAGTAGAATTACAATGTGTTGTTATTTTGCTAAATTATACTCTGTTTGCACAAAGAGCACAACACTTGGGAATTGCTTTGTGTATCATGCAAATGTTACCCAGCATTTGCTATTCACCCATTTTTGGTTACCATTCTGAATATCTTCCAAACAATTATTGATATCAATGCAACATTTTGTGTCTTCCAGGTTGATGTTATTTGACATCTACTAAAAAACACAGAAGCACTGCAAAATATTTTATATTTAATAACTTGGAATGAAAAACAACAAAAAACATTGGATTATAATAAATAAGAAAAATGTGTATCTGGTATAAACTAACCAAATAATTCATCTAAACTCTTTTTGAAGTTTTTTATATAATCTGGAGAAAAAAATCTACAAACATGCAGTTAAAGTTTAAATATATGATGGAACAGAATTCAACTAATTTCCTCAAAAGTTGTTAATCAGAACTGTGAGAATTTGCTGCTGTGAAGTATCATGATCGGTCTGTGCAGAGTTGTCAACTCTTTAATTAAGTGTTGTCGGTATGGGCAATGCAGTGACACCATGAGGGATGTGTTGTTACACCCCCACTTTTGCTAAAATATAATTCAAGCCCATCTCTTTTTCATGTGATGAAAAAAATGTAGAAAAAAAAGTCCAGAAGGTTTTTTTTTTCTAAAAGCATTTCAAAGTTTGCATTAAGAGTTTCATTTGACAGTCATTTTTAGGACCCAAGTCTATCTTCTCATCTAAATATTTTCACTAAAACTTCATTTCTCTTTTTAGTTACAAACAGACAATTTCTTAATTTACTAATCCCCCCCCCCTAAAAAAAACACACAAAAAACAAGCAAACAAACAAACAAATAGACTGGTAACCAAGAGTCACTCCTACTGAAAGGGTCTTAGTTGAAAAAAAAAAAATCCCAAGGTTCTGCCCTCCCTCTCATTTTGCTGCTGTGCAAAAGTGTTCCAATCTATGATCTCACCTAGAGTGCCAAGACTAGAGCCAATTTGAATTTTGAAACATGCATATTAATCTTTTCTCACCCACCTCCCTTCTTTTTTAGTACTGTAAGCCCTAGAGTCCTTCATGTAGTAGGGTGTTCAGTAGCATGAACTTGAACTAATGGCAATATCCTCTTCCAATAGTTCAGTTTGTCAAGAATTACTTCAGCAACATGAGGATCCCACAACATTTAACATTTTAATGTGAAAATGATCTGATTTGATGGGCAGATACTTCACATATGCAACAGACAAGATCCACTGGATTTGCTGCAAGTCCTTAAATCATAAAAACACTGAAAACAATTGAAGATTCAGTTTCCATAGATCCTGAGTAGTACCAGTTTGTGTGAGTAATTTTAATTTTGAATCTTAATTTCTTTTTTAAAAGAAAAAAAGACAAGTAAGTTCTGGACTTAACAACTTCAGTGTTTTAAACTATTAAATCTGCTTTTACTTGCGTCTGATAAAACAACCTCCTCTAATAAATGATGAATGATGGAACTGCCCTGATTGCATCACAACAACAAATGATTGTTTTATAATGGTGGTATTTTGCTCTTAACTCTGCAGATAAGAGCAGATTTACTTATTTCTTCACTTACAGTGCTGAAGCAGATCCTTGTAGACACAAATTTTCATTTAGCCTAATGAATTAAGATCTGTCATAAATAATCAATTACAGGTCTCTTGATAAAAATACTTGGTTTTGCAAACTCTCATTATGTGCTGGAAACATTTGTTTTTGGTATTGTTGAAGGCTGAGGCCAAATAGGAAGAATAAAAAATACCTGAGAAAGTGCAGGTGCTGAAAAATAACTATAAGGATACTCAGTTTAAGCCACGTTAGTTAGCATGAAATACCAGAGCCACAGGACACACTTGAATGAAATTGAACCCTCACTAATTGCACTTTTGCTTCTTCAGCTCTGACAACATCTAAATCTCTGTGGTGAAGGGGACAAACTGTGACATATTTGCTTTAGAAATTGGTTCAGCCTTTTCACCTGCTTGTATCAACTCGTATAATTAAAGTAAAATGTTGGGAGACCATAATCCTGCTCTGTAAAATGTGTTTCTGCTTTCCATTTTGAATGATATATAGATGCATACCTTCAGTAATAATAGTTTATTGTGAGAACACTCTCTTAGTTCACATAAAAAAGGCTTTTAAGGCTTAATGTGCTCAAATCTATGGTTGTTCTAATGATTACAGTTGCTTGGAAGACAGTATCAAATATCAGAAAACTCTGAGCAACTTTTGTGATACACTAATAAAGAAGAACCTGAACAGTACAGCATTTTAAGGTGAAAGGAAAAGTGAGGAATGAGTCCCAAAGAAACAAAACTCTCATGTTCACGTACAGCGATACACAAACACATCCCATACTCAACTTAGCTCATCATTTTGATGATTAACCTCAGTTTGACCATTTAATTTGACTGAGAGTAAAGCTGCAGCTTTTTGGACAGCCAAGGTTGTGCTATGTTTTCAGTTATTTCAGCATTTGTGCTATTGACATAGATCATGTGCTCCCTTGGCAATGAAAATACAATAAAGGTGTTGTTGCCTTAACTCAGTTAATTGGCATAACAGGACTCACCTCCCCACGAACTTCGTCCAGATCGATTTTTTTCTATTGTTATGATCATGTTCAGATGGGTATTGTCACAACAAAGAGGTCAGATGTATATATATTGTGACTTTCTATTTATTATGAATTGTTGCTCTGGAGCCCTGTTGTCGAAATAGCTATTGATTAGAAAGGCAGTTGGTAGCTTGGTTTGATTAGTCATATAAGGACTTACCTGTGCTGGATCAATATGATCCCAAAGATAGGATCTGCACACATGTTTATTAATGTCGATGAAGGCACACAAACACACACCCACACACATACAGTGCACACACAAGGGTACACAGAGAAAAAGAGGACAACAATAATAAATCAATTTTCACAATAAAATTCCATGTTTTATATAGTTCAATGTTTCTTCTGTTTAGATTTTTTTTTACAAAAGATGTATAAGGTACAATGAGGTAAATAATATTTTAATTTTGTAACACATTGTGTGCATTACTTTTGTTTGCTTTACAGTGTGCGCTCTTGCGGTCAAGACAAAAACATCCCAAAAACAGCAGGATGCGTGCAATAAGCCCACAGTTAACAGCTAAGAAACCTCATCTAATTTATCTTGATGGAGAAGATCCACTTTGCTAAAACACAATAAAAAAATACTCAATTTGTCAATGACAAAACTAACAAACCAGACAAGTAAACAGCAGCTCAGCAGAGACACAAATAAGAGCCCCATTACCTGTGTGTGTTGCAATGTTTCTGAATATTCCTATGAATGTAGCCCAAAAGTGCTGGATGGACAACAATTACAGTTAAAAGATTCTATTCATCCAATGCAAATGTACAATTGCTTAATTGTTTAAACAAAAAGAAAAGGCGATTAGAAAGAAAAGTCCAAATTAGCAGGCTGCACACTGAGGCTTGTTGTGATGTGCAAGGCCTTCTTGTTGTCAGTAACTGACATCAAACATCTTACTGAAAGAGCAGCCTCAAAATGAGAACCCATCAGCTGTGCATTATGACTCACAAGCAACACATTATTCACTAAAATGAGGGACAATATATTTTTGTTTTGCATTTCCATCTGGATGTTAATGTTTGAGCTATTTTGTGAACGTAAACACAAGGAGTTTGCTCCCATTCCTCAGTGTGTTAGTATCAAGACTCAGATGAACACTGTCTCATGCTCGTGCTGGAGAACTCACAAACACAGAAAATTCAGACGCTTGGTGGTCAATGTATGGATATATGGCATATGTGAATGCGTGTATCTCTTTCCAAATATGTGTTCCTTTTGTTGTGAATCCGGATGATAAAATGGTACAGAGAGCAGCAGGTGAGCCTACTCCCACCTGAGAACCCTGCAGTGAGGTTCCAGATTTGGCAGAAGAAGAGCAGGAGGCCTTATCAAAAGCCCAGGGAGCGACATAAACCTCAGCTGCACAAAGGACTCCATAGAGAGCACAGAATCTCTCATTTAAAGAGAAGCCTGCTGCATTTGTTTTCTCTGTTTGTTCTAATTCCACACAGCTGTGGTGTTCACTGCATTTACTCCATTGAAAAAAAAGAAATAAATCATATAAAAAGAAAACACAGCTTCCCTAATTTGATGGAGCTCCGTCTGCCCTTTCAAGATGTTACAAGTATATTAGGGAAAACAAAAATGTACAAATAACTACTCGTAGGCATCATGTTTCTACTGATCTCCTGTTTTACTTTCAGATGATGGATCTGACAAAAGTGTTGTTTGTCTTGGTGGCATCTAAATCTTCAATTTCACATGGCCTTTTACCCCCTACAAAATATGTTTCTAATGTAATGCAAAGCTCAATTTTGTCATACAAACTCTATTCAGAAATATTGTTAAGAAATGGAAATTATAAAAATAAAGGCCCAGAAAATTCTTAAACCTTGCTCAAAAGTTCAGGCCATGTTTTGTTGCTTTGAATTCTTTCTCTATTGTCGGACTGCGAGGGTTTGGGAATTTTCTAATCCGATACATAGGTTTATGAAAAGTATTTGGATGCTGTGAGTATGATGGGAGCACATTGCAATCCACACGACTATGCTTTTAATCTTTAGGGTATTATTCACACACCCCTCATTGCAAAGGAAAGCTCCGACGTTCAGAACAGATTAGAAGAGAAATGAAAATGAAACTGTCATTGTAAGACATGTTTCCCAGCCTATTAGACTGTTTGTACTTAAATATGTGGTTATGGCAATTATTCAAGGAATTGTTGAAAAACAAAAGAGCTTTTCCATGAGACTGAGTGCACAGCAGGAATCAAAGAGACAAACAGTTGACTTTTTTTTGCACTAGATGGTTGTCAGAAAGTAGTTATATATTTCATCTTTTATACTTAATTCATTTATTCAGCCATTTTTTTTGTTCACCGTATCTTGTTCAGGGTCGTCAGGGGGAACTGGAGTCTGTCCTAGATGTCTTGAGATGAGAGGCTAGTCCATCTAAGAATTTTTTTTCTTCATATTTTAAACTTTCAAATAAATGGCCACACTCTCCTTTGAAGTGCTGCATATTTTGCCCTTTTCTACACTGGAACATATACTCTGTATCTTCTTGGCAACTCTTGATGCAAAGCACAACGCACCAAGGTCAGTTTGGTCTCCCTGGCAACTGCAATACATTTGGCGTATTGTTAGGCTATTTAATCAAGAACGGCTCTATGTGTGTCACACAAACATGGACGTTCCTTTTATCTCCGAAACTGCTGAGTGAGGCGGGCACCCCTCCCAAATTTGAAGTGGAAAAGATGTGTCTTGAGAGGGCGTGAGGGAGAAAGTGAGAGTGAGATAAAGTGCAGGGGGATCTTGTAGAGAATCAGTATAGTGCAGCTGTTCAAAGTCCTTGATGATGCCTTTGTATTGATCAGACCGTACCACGGTCACCCTTGGTAAATCTATTCACAAATAGGGCAGCAAGAAGAATATACAGAAACATTCCGTCAACTGATTTTCAATCCACTTAACCTCTCCTATCCTCATTTGAACAATAACAGGGCAAGAGAAGGGGACAGAGACACAACGGATGGAAGAGAAGTAATTTTGCATCTTGTCTGTTGACAGTCAAGCATGTGTTATCATTGTGTGCTGCCCTCTAGTTTATCTCCCTCTGGAAGATAGCGGCTTGCTTCTCGTGACTATAGGGCCAGACAACCAATTATCTATATGCCCTCTATCAGATGTGATTTATATCACTAGTCTGTCCCGACTCGGCTGTCCCCTCTCTGCCTGTGATCAATCACTGCACAAACAAAAAAACAGGCCTTTAACAAAACTAATAGTTAATGTCCTAAAGTGACTGCTAAGGAAACTAAAGAAATTAATTGGCTTTTTACTTCACAGAAACAAACACAATTAATAACAAAAAAGCTGAAGAGAAAGTGAATTCTGAAAATCCCTAATGAGATCGCTATTATTCTGATGCCTTGCCCAAAAGTAATTGTTGGAAAAAGACTGGTAAATTCTATTAGTAAGAACTAAGAAAAGAAATCCATGTGTCTTCTATTCGAGTACTTTAGAAAAACAAAACAAAAACAACTCTGTATTGTCTTTTGCATTGTGAACACTAATAATGACCCTTGTTTTTTATGGAACTGATAAATTTGACATATGTCTTCAGCAGAAATTCCCAAATGATGAATCTCCAGTTAGGCATTTTAGTGGCATTCATCCTCTCTAGTCTTTCTATGGTCTTTATCCATTCATTCATCCATCCACTGGGTAAGAAGCACACACAAGGCTCCTTTAAGTTCCTTCCATGTCATACAGAAGTCAGACTTCTCACAACTTCATGCTGTGTTTTCTCAACAACACCCTTCTTTGTTAACATATGGTTGGCATCAGGACTTACATTGTTTATACACTGTGAAGCTGGCACAGCCATGATGAGAAGAACGTCTGCCCTGACTGATTCAAATATCTGTGTGTTTACATCGACACTGGATGAGCTCAATTTTAATGCTGCACCATCCATTTAATCACAGTAATATTCTCTCCCTTCTTATTTCTTGAGCACATCCTCTTCATCTGCTGCAACAAAACATGTTTTTGTTCTTATAAAATGCTCCAGCTGCTTTATCTCGTCATACATGTTCTAATGATTTCTTCTTTTTTGTCTGTATCATACAGTTATTTTGCTTTGGCTGTCCAAAAAAATATTGGAATAATTAGATAAAATATAATTATTTAAAACAATGATGCTGGGGGCCCCCGCCCCAAAAAAAAAAAAAAAAAAAAAAAAAAAAAATCTAAACTGAGTTGAACAATTCCAAAATTCCAAAGAGGGAGTGTAACTTGGCAATTCAGACTAAAAACAAACATTTTAAAGTTTTTAAATTGAGTTTAAAATGTTTAAAATATAGAAGCCATGGCGTTACGTATAAATAACAGTAAATCCATTGTGCTTGGATACTTTTATCACAATATTGATACATTTAATTTTTGCCCAAGAAATATTCACCTAGCAATTAGGGGCATTTTGAACATACCAACAATGAAATGAAATGAAATGAAAATGAATGAATGAATGAATGAATCAATGAATGAATGAATGAATGAATGAATGAATGAATGAATGAATGAATGAATGAATGAAATGAAAAATGAAATGAAAAATGAAAAATACTTTATTTATCCCAGAAGGGAAATTCAAGATTGTAGTAGTTTTTTTTTTTTGTCCAACAATAAAAACAACAATGGAGACAACAATACAATAATAACAATCAAGGTCTGTTCTTGTTGTGGAGGCTAATGGCTGCAGGCAGGAATGATCTTTTGTATCTTTCGGTCTTGCATTGGACCTGAAGAAGCCTCTCACTGAACACACTCTGTTGTTTGATCACTGTGTCGTGCAGAGGGTTAGAAGAGTCCTCCATCATCTTCATCAGCTTGTCCAGCATTCTTTTTTGTACAATCAGCTCCAGCGGCTCCAGAGATACTCCCAGCACAGATCCAGCTTTCCTGATCAGTTTGTTGATTCTCTTCAAGTCTCTGGTTCTGATGCTGCTGCCCCAGCAGATGGCTGCAAAGCTGATTGCACTTTCCACAACAGACCTATAGAAGATTTGCAACATCTTGGTGCAGACATTAAAAGATCTCAGCTTCCTTAAGAAGTAGAGTCTGCTCTGACCTTTCTTGTAGATGTATTCTGTGTTGCATTTCCACTCTAGTCTGTTGTCCAGCTGAACTCCAAAGTACTTGTATTCCTCCACCACCTCTACCTCCTCTCCTAGGATGGAAATACTGCTGTGTTGATTCTTTCTCCTCCTGAAGTCAACAATCATCTCTTTATTTTTTAACAGAGTTAATACCAACTTAGTGGAGAGTTTAAATCACAGGCAATGCTGAGTTTAAATCCACTACATGTTAAATGTGAAACACTATAGATCTCCACCTCTCAACACTTTGAAGACCCTGTCTTTAAAGCCTTCACAGCAGTGCAGGTATAGAGAAAACAACTCCCTTATGTATTTTTTTGTTATTGTGAAAAGGTAGTGAATATTTCAGGATTATGATGTGATCAATACTAGAAGGCTGCCTGGTTAATGATGTAGAACCTGAGCATCGTCTGGGAGAGGAGCGATGATTCGAGTCACGTTTATGAACTCTCCTCTTTCATTAAAGATGTGATCAGTAAGCGCAATGCGTCTCTCACCCAAGGGCACCATTTTAAGCAGCTAGATACCAAAGAAACTTTTCTGACTCTCAGATGCAACTGTATTTAGTGGGTTTAGAAAGACAATGGATAAATACAATGTGAATTATTTCAAATTATGCTTTCTTTTGAACAAAATCAGGTCTCTGAAGTATCAGGTCTTTCATTTTTGATGCTCTGAGCATCCTCCTTACAACACAGTAACTCAACAACATAGTTTTCAGTAAGAGGCTTCTTCAGATCCGGTACAACACACACCACTTCAGGAGATCCTTCCTGCCCACAGCTAAAATCATCAATAATGACTCTCTGAAGAAACTAAGAAAATGAGTTTCTACAGGATTATTAAATGGAATTGGATTGAATTTTTGCCTCACATGTTTGCCATTATAAACACCCGACATGACTGACAGAAGGAAACTCTTACAGAATAAAGTTTGTGCAGCTAAAGTGGTCATGCTCACCCACTCCACGCCAACACAGCGGTCAGACTTTTAGTTCTTTCTCTGTTTGAAGTGATGGAGGAAATCTGGATAATTGTATGATTGAGTCTCTTGTGTTCTTCCTCCACTTCACCGAACAGGCTTTATTTAGGAACCAAAGAAGGAGTCAAATCTTGAGAAACAAGATGCTTTAGCCTCCACAGACTTATGTGAGCTTTGTGCACGCTTTATAAATACACGCTCACATAAACTGGCCAAACTATTTTTGGAGCGTGGTTGCGTATTTTTGAGTGTGTCTGCGTGCGTCCATGAGTCAACTGACTCTTTCTCTGCCCTTTGTCTCTCTGCCACTTCCACCTCAGAAAGCCAAGGAAGATCACATTAAGTGGGGCTGCTGTTGCATAGCTGCATTTGGCTGAGTGCTGAGGGAGATATGGGGCAAGGCATTACTCTAAGTCAGTCCCTACAGGCCTCGGCCGATCCAGAAACAACAAGGCCAGTGTAATTCACAGAGCCAGACATCTTCCCTTCAGCGGTTCAGGGCCTGATATAAGCTCATATTCTCTTTTGGGAAAGAGCATAGCTAGATATTGACCATTGTCAGTGACTACATTTCAGGGTGTCCAATTAAACTCAGCGCTGAAGTTTAGGTCTTCCATCCATCATTCATCAATTCAAACCAACAAAAATGAAGACAGTAATTTAGTAACATTAAAGCACAAATGGTTGAAACAAAGTCCTGCAGTATAACATGTTAATATGCTGAGAAGAGCAGAATAAGAGGTGAATAAACACAGTGAAGATGGCGCACTGCAGAGAAGTGGAAAACTCCTGTTGTGGACTTTGATGGAAACTGAAAAACAACTTCTATCCCTTAAGTAATCTGATTTAGCTTCTGCCAGCAAGGCTTAGTGTTAATTAATTCCCCAGAAAGAAACAGTACAGTTATCCAGTGTTACCATTCCTGCTTTGTGACAATCTATATTTCAAGGAGAAAATAAACATGAAAGTTCTAATGTTGCGTGTATATATTACGTGGACAGAAATCAATGCAGAACTTCAAACTAGTATATGCATTTTGGTAAATGATAACTGTTGATATACAACAACACACTTAAACTTCAATTTGCTCAATGTAAACAAAGACATTTAAAATATTGACTGATGTACTTCAGCATTAGCTTGCATTATAAAGTTAACTTGATCTTGTATAACTGTTAGCATGCACACATACATGAATGGTAAGATTAGAGTCAATCCACAACTGTTTAAAGCTTTAGCCACTTTAAATGCTAAAAGCTGCTTTTTAAGTATTTCATCTGATATGTAAATACCTTTAGTTGGACATCTTAAACATCTGAAATACTTTCTTCATTGGAGGAAAACTGCCAGGCAACATGAAACTTATTTTGTGCAGCATGGTTATAGTGTAAGAACAAATAGAAAAGAAACATTTTTATGAATCCCATTTAAAGCAGCTATTATTATTGCGGAAAGGTTGACTTAGCACATAGTAATCTACTCACTTCACTAAATGGATATTTTTTATTCTTGCCCCAAGGGGTGAATAACCTTTAATTATCTTTGTCCAAAGTACTTTAAGTAACAGTTGGGCAGGAAGGAAAAAAAAGACTGTTCTGTTACAAAAAACAGGAAGCACCCTTAGCTTGATTACTGAACAAAATAATAATTATTCCACAAAAACGTAAGTTAAAGACTTAAAGTGTGGAGAATGTTTTAGTGCAAAAAATACTTTTTTATCAGCCAAACTAAGCAATGAAAGTCATTTTAGGATTTTAGGATATAAAGTTACTAAACACAAAATTCAATAAGTCATAGCAGAAAAAAAGGTTTCATTCAATTCTATATATTTTTCAATGTTCATGTGTTTTGGATCAAAAGAATAGTTCCAACGTTTTAAAGTGAGTGTCTGTGAAAAGGTTATAAACACTGTCCTGTTTGAATAAGCCTCAGTTTGAATAAAAATGGATTGTTTCTTTTCAGCCAGAATTATTAAATGCTAGCCACACTGAAGCCAGTTATAAAGTAGATTTCTAGTGACCGAAAACATCTATAATATTTTATATTCTATTAAGTTAACACTGCCATTCATTTTATATTTCACAGTTCTTTACACAAAAATATTATAACATTCTGGTCAGAAATGTTACACGCTCCACTAAAAGTTATGAACAATAAATATCTTATATACTGTATTTTGGTTGTTCTGTTTTAAAATCAAATCTAAAACACAAAGTATACATTTGTCTTTCTTTTCTAAACTTTAATCTGAAAAGCTGCTATCTTCTATTTAAATATCAATGTGTTTATGTTTGCTCTACTTGTTTTAAATTCCAAACAAAATCATGGCAATACTATTATTTAGTTTTAATATTATTTGCGACACAAAAAGAGAGAAGAGCCCTCGGCTCAGAGCCGCTCCTTACACTTATCCAGTAAGTTTTATGAGAGTTTTTTGTGATGGATGCCCTACAGCCTTATACGGATTTAATTAGAGGTCTTTTAAGAAATGGGGCAACATATGCAGAGATCAGCGACACTTTATGTTGCTATGGAATTTCTGCTTGGAAAACAACCTTAGACATCAAAAATCCTGTTTCTGATGCAAACCTGGAAACAGCAGCCCTCTCTTCAACTTATCAGGTAGGCTGTGTGTAATAACAAGAATCTGCATTATACCATAGTCTGGGTGAATACTCGATTCTGATTGGCTGCATGGTGTCCATTAAAAAGTGTTATAGGACACCTATAAAATTGTTCCATTCAAACAGCCTCATAAATAGCCTGGCAATGTGTTACAAAAAGAGATATTAAATAATCCACCAAGCCGCTTCTTGTAAAAACTCACAATTTTAATGGTAAAACGCAAAATTAATGTATTAATAATTGATTTAATATGTATTTATTTCATGAGTGAACGTGGTATAAGCAGGATAAACTAGTTTACCCCTCTGTGTCGTACAGTAATTTCTGATAATGGACACCTTGTTGGGCATTATCCCTTACTAATTAGGTTTCTTCTCGTAAAACTACTGTGATTTATTTTTCACACCTTGTTTGGGGCACTATTAAAATAGATAGTAGATAGTGTTTGTTTCTACTGTATAGTTAAAACAACATTTCAATTATGGAGTTTTTTGCTGGATTTGTCACTTTTTTGCCTCTTGTTATGAGGCGTAACCATGGCAACAAGAGACTTGTTTACAAGTAAGAGCAGCTAACTGACATTTCTAAGGCTGAAATAATCCTCAAATTGAAACTCTGGATCCCTGATGAGCTCAAAAGAAGAAGACTTGGATGCAGAGCAGGAGCACAGTGAAGAGAGAGAAAGAAGAAGTTTAAACCTTCACTTCCATCAGTCATATTGACAAATGTGAGATCTCTTTGCTAACAGAATGGATGAACTTGAAACTCTGTTGAAATGCAGCATCATGTGTTTCACTGAGACATGGCTAAAGGGACATATCCTGGACTCCAGTGTGTCTCTGTCTGGCTTTCAAACAATACGGACAGACAGAGATTTGAAGAGGAGCGAAAAATGAAGAGGAGTTTGTCAGCTGATCACATCTGCAGTTACCTGTTGGGGCGGAGCATCAGAGTATGTGACACGAGGAGGCTGAACAGATAGATATGGAGGACTGGTTCTGTCCTGGACTCTGAACTGGAGTCTCTTGAGTTGATTGTCCAAAGGAAGATGAAGAACATGATGGAAAACCCTCATCATCCTCTTCAGAACACAGTAACTCAACACCAGAGTGTCTTCAGTCAGAACATTCTTCATAATCGGCTGCAGCACAGACCGCTACAGGAGATCCTTCCTGTCCACAGCTAGAACTCTCTATGGCTCCCTGAAGAATAACTGAGCTACAACAACACTTGAATTTCCCTTCGGGGATTAATAAAGTATTTTTGATTGATTGATTGATTGATTGATGGATTGATTTATTTTGAATTTTGTGTTTTTCAAATTCCATTTAGAAAATGGAAACATTATAAAACAACAACACATATTTTTCTTTTTTTAAATGGAATAACCAATGATTAAAGGGTACGTGGATTTGTTAGAAGTTGTTAATCAATCATACCTTACCTTTAACAACATTTCCCATTTGTGCATGTAGAATTTTAAGATGTGTGTTTTGTTGTTGAGTCACTACAGTTACTGGTCCATGCATGGCATGAGCTTATTTTTACTCAGCTAGCTTCACGCAACTGTTTGGCTACTTGGCTTCATGAGCCTGCAAGCCAAAGGAATCAGAGAGCTTATGTTTAAATGTGCTCTGGCAGAAGGCTTCTAGCCCAGGTCCTTTAAACAAATCTCTGAACAGCCATGTCTTCATCTGGGTCATTCAGAACATTCATCTAAAATAGGGTGTATTTAATATGACATGGCTTTACAGAAGAACACTCTTGAGGCATGTCACACATCACTATCTTACATATTTTGTTGCTCTGAAAACTTGTGGGTATATTCAGTTGAGTCCAAAGGCATTTTGATTTGCTCTGATTATTAACACCCCTTTGAAGTGATGCTGGACTGTTGTTAAATTACCAGAGTAGATAGGGGTCTAAAGGACTTGCTCTGGGATCCAACAGCTGCAGCTTCATTAAGATGATTTTTGAATCCTTATCCATCGTATCAGTATCTGAAAGTTGTTCTTCCTTTATTGTTGATTTCTGTTAGAGTGGGTGAAATCTTAAGTTTGCAAGAAACATTCTTCCTCTTCAAACACAATAATAACCTGCTTCCACAGGAATAAACAAATTATCTGTTAAGCATGTTAATGTGTTATTACTTATAATTTTAAGGGGCGGGGCTTACATGCAAGTGACAAGAATATGATGAAGATTAGTGGGTTTCAACATTTACTGAACTGAGTCATGTTCCAACTAAAGCAAATAGCATCTAGGTTTTGCTTTTAGTCCAACGTTAAATTGGTCTCCCTTTCTCTTGCCCAGGGACTGCTGGAGACAGGCAAAAGCCTCCCACAACCCTGTACAGGAACAGGTGGGTATAGAAAAATAGATGGTTGGCTGGATTAAATTGGTCTGCAGTAGCTTAGTCTATCATACACTGCATCATTATATAACATCCATTTGCACATGTTAAAATCACATCATGATCCTGCACTCAAGGCTACAGGAGTGTGAACAGCTCATGTTTTCTCCACACAAACACATATTTATTAACCTTTATTTCTCACATGGAGATTCTAAGAAAGAGATGCAATTTTTAGCTAAAACAGAATAGCATTAATATTTGCTCAGGTTGTTGAATATTACAGACTTTTCTCTTAGGATATACGTACGTAGTTGTAGATTCAGTGCAACTTCAGTTCAAGAAGTGCATTTTAGATTTCACAACTCTGATAGTAGAAATGCCAATTGTAGCTGTATTAATCTTGTTTTTGTCATTGTATAAAAATTGCTTCAGTGCTCTCATTTTTGTGTTAAAAAAGCAAAGGTGTTAGTGGACCATTAATTAGATATCAAGGACAGTTTTGGGGTAATGTGCACAGAGGGGAACTCCTTGCAACCACCTGAGGAAACTGCCAGGTGCATGCAAACAATGTTGAAAATTACATACCTCACCACCTAGTCCCTGTGGAGATGGAGATAGTATGAGATACTTGTCTGCATGAACTACCAGGGTACATGGTGTTCTCATGTTAACATAGGATTTTCCATGATAAGGCTGCCTGGAAACCAAGAAATTATTAAAATATCTCAAAACAAGAATCTTTATATTATTATGTAGACTGAATATTACAAGCACATTGTATAATTTCATATATACACCTAAAAGAAGCCATTGTTTTAACAGGCCTGTAATGGGATAAATTAATAATCACTAGGTAATATATCTAAAAGTGCCTTTTCAACAGAGAATTATATTAGTGTTTCTAGATTCCAATCCTCTAGTACCACTTCAACATACCTGATTTTAATTGCTGATTTTCAGGCTTCTGCTAAACTACAATCATCTGAATCAGTGTTCAAGCAAGAAATCATCTAAAACATGCAGGTCAGTGGTACTGCAGGACTGGAATTGAGAATCACTAAATTAGATCAATAAATAAATAAATAAAAAAGCGAGGTTTGTTTTGGCTCTCTTGCCTTGGATTTTTGTCAAGGTGTGCATATCTTATAAAACCTGAAAAATAACACAGTTTACAGTGACATAGCACCAGAGTGTGTCTGCTTCCATACTCAGAATCAGACCCAGTTACACACAGAAAAGTATGTTTGTGCTTGGTTAGACTTGTGTGCCCACTTAAACTTTCCAAGAGTTAGATGGAAACAAAAGATGTTTTTATCTGCAGTGTCTTCACTCCCACGTTTCCATGCTGGGATGATGCTGTACTTTTTCTTCACGGTCTATTCCCCAGTTGATGGTAGATGATTCTTAGGGATTGCAAACCCTTCTCACATTTGACACAGTTTGTCAGGCAGCAGTAGTAGCCTCACTGACATGGATGCTGAAAATACTGCGCATGTTGGGTACCACAGGAAATAGATGCTTCCTCATCTATGCTTTCACTGTCTCTGTTACCAGTAACCCGTTTATAGATCTAACAGTGATGATGCAGGACAGAAAGCTTGCATTCATCTTTGCTAATGTCACAACAGTGCAGAACTACTTATCATGGTCCATATATTACTACATACTACATACTAAATATTAAATACTATTTAACAAATGCAGAAAGAGAAACAGCAATGCAGTGAGTGTTAAAAATCTTAGAGAACGGGACAGATTCAAAATGCATATCACATGTTCAACAAGTCATTTTCTTGTGGATGTGAAAAATAATCAACGTTTAGGAGAATTGGTACACTTTAGTGGGATTTTGATGAGTCATGTTTGACATGTTTGTGGGTCATAACAAAAGTTATCACCTTCGTGATGACATCATTAGTGGCCTGTGTTGCCTTCCAGTTATTGCAGATATGAGCAGGAAGTTGAAAAGGAAGAGACCCATTCAAAGTCTAAGATCCTTTAGTGTGTAATGGTGTATTTTACAAAAAAATTTAGAGAGGGGAAAAAACAAACAAAACACAAACAACAAAAAAGACATCATAATCACTCAAATACCAGACCCAAGCGCTAAATGATCCAAACTTCTGATAAAGAAGAATGTACAATTAATAAGGTTTGCTGCAGGTTAATCTCAGGAACTGGATCTGGAGAGGACAGATGAGATTGATTAGGAGCTGTTAGAGATAAGTGCTTAATATTAATGATGTATGGAGGAATAATTAGATCTTTCTTATTTTGTATGAAGCCCAGGTGAACACTGCTGGATATTAGAGACAAAACTCCACCCAGGGGTTGGAGACAGCAGAGAGTTGGACCTGCCTCTTGACAACCTGCAGGGAAAAAGAACAAGAGGAAAAAATACCAAGCAAGTTGGGGGAGAGAACATGGAGAAATTAAAAAGAGGAAAGAAAAAATAAATTGTAGCAGAGAGAAAACAAATGGCCTAAACCTAAACTCTTTTTTGGCACTGGGACTGACCCTAATAACATTATTTTGGTCAATTTCTACACTGATCTGATGTTAACTGGCTACAAATACGAACATCTTTACACACAATCATAGACTGTAAATTAGCTAAACAGCAAGTAAAACAGATTAGCTCATTTTTGTGACTTTACAAATGAGCACAACAGTTATTTCATCTGATTTAGCACATTGCAAAAGAAACACAGCCAGTGTCCTGTTTATTAAGCTAAAAAAACTTTGCGAACTTTGACCTGAAGTCAACTGCTGACTAATACAGGTTCAAAAAAATGAGCCTGTTGATACAGCAAATCTGCACACACATCATTTGCATAGCAAACAGTGTGTTGGTTTCTGGACATTTCTTGCAAATGGAGAGTCGAGATTAGTGGGAATTTAAGCAGTTTCCTGATTATGATGTTGCTTATACCTAATTCCATCATCCCAGCCTATTTCACAACATCCTTGCATTTGGCTCAAGAAACAAGCCCAAAGGCTGACTCTGCTCCCACTATGACAAATCAGTCAATAGGCTTCACGCTGTTGCTTAGATTATTGTAAAACAAACTGAGATACAGCAAATGGACAAGGAGGGGGGCACGGGGGCTACGTTTAGGATCCCCCGTTAAGCCCTAAGCCTTAACTAACTCTGCAGTTTCACCTTAAAGAGGAAGGACACACACTGAGGGAAAATGTGGGTATGAATCCTCCTCAACCTCTGCCATGAGTCTATGCACCATCAAAGAGCTTCATCCAGCTCCGCTTTCACTCTCGGCAGCCATGCAGCTCAATCAAGTAGCATACCACTGGTTATTCCTGAGGGTGTTATACAGTACATCTGCAAAACAGCTAAGTAGATGTAAAGTGTCAGTGTCTTTACACTGCCTGCACACAGATGCAATGCTGCAGGCACAGGCAGACAGACTTTCACAAAAAAAAAAAACTGCAATCATGAACAGCATCTGTGAACAGTATGTCACCGTATAACAATATATTATTAATAATGATGATGACGAATGAAAATAAATGGTTTAAAAAGTATGTTTGCTATCTCTAAATGTTAGATGTGCCACTTTCACTCATGTCACAGTTGCGAGAGAAAATGTTCTGCCCTCTTTTCTGTCATTTCCATGGTAAATAAATACGCTCATTATGAATAATAATGCATCTTAACACAGTGTTAAACCAGTTTGAATTAAAAAATGTAGTAAAACAGAATTAACATGTAATATAAGTTATACACATACAGTATACCTGCCTAGAAGTGTGAATTTGAATCTGCGAGTCTTTCATTCCACACCTGGGGAGGAGAGCCACTATTTTGACCTTTGAACTCCTCCCTTCCTAATAAATTAACCATTTTATAATCAACCATGAGAGCATTTCCTGTATATGGCACTTTATTTTACAATCCCTTTTCACAAGAAAAGGTTATCTTAAGCTGCTGTACAATTTCTAATATCTTAGATGTAGAGCAAGTGAAGAAAGTTGTTCCTAGAAAATGGCCACAGTTAAAAGACAACTAAATGTAAGGTCTTCTTTCGGGTCAGACCAAAGAAATGCCCTTCAGAGTAAGAAAGTAGCTAGAATGACTCTGCTCTTGTCTGAAATTAGAGACAGATAATTAAACCATCAATTCTTGTCTTTAAAAAAAATAAAGGCCTTTGGCAAAACTCTGTTCATTATGTTAACTTCAGAAGGATTTTTTTTTCATAGAGATTCAAAATGAAGACAATCACACTCACTTATTTTCTGCTTCCATGTGTCCTGTTCAAGATTTGGTACACAGAGTATGAGTTTGCTGCAGGGCCAAAACACATTTTTTACATGCTTGTGGGAGGAACCCAGAGTGCACAGAGAAAATCCAGGCATTTGGAGAACATGCAAACAGAACGGCCACTGCCAAGAATCAACCAGGGGATCTAGTTGCTGTAGGGTGATAGCGCTTAACTAGTGGCAGGGCCAGAAAAAATTCAATGGGGTGGCCTGGATGGAACTGTTTATTTTGGGGTGGCAAACATGTCACACAAAAAATGCATAGCTTTTAAAGCACCTTAATCCATACAGATACAACATTTTGACATTGGTAACGGTGGCAAGGATTTATTATTATTCCAAGTATTAAACTTTTTTCCTTATTATTGCAAATATAGTAACAAAATTGCACTACAAAAACATGTAAAAATACAAAAAAATAAACGTTTCTGGGGTGGCCAATAGGGTGGCCTCAACTCAGTGTGAACCCAGCTCTCCCCTGCGACTTAACACCTCTTACCTATGTAGGCTTAAATATAACCTTTAAATGAATACATAATTTATATAAAATACAGTCATTTTAAGGGTCATAATCAAAACCTTAGCATTAAAAATTCTATCAAATTTAAAACATTGTTTCAGCCTCTGAACCAAATGTAAATAATCAGAAATATACGTATTTAAGCAATGAAATACACTTCAAACAAATGTGGCCACTTAGATTATTTGATTTGTAGAAAAATACAAAATAAATATGTGACAAAGTCACTAAGTACACAAGTACCTCCCATTTTATATTAATACTGGATGAAAAACTAGTGAGAGAATTGTGTTTAAAACCACAAATGTTACTTCTCTCCTGGTGCCAGCTGGGATGATCGTCAATCCAACCATCAGCCTTCATCAGAATAAAACAGGTAAAGACAGTTATGTGCAGAAATCCCATGACTTCCAAATGCAGATAGGATTTTAACAGGAATCCATCCAGAAACATGCCTCTGTAATTTAATTGTTCAAAAGTTTTCTTCCATTGTTAATTTTGCTCTCTGTTACAGAGTTTTACATCTCAGTTATTTTTTATTTATGTTTTGTTCTTTGGAAGTTGTTGTATGTCGTGTGATCTGACAGGGGTGCTGTAAATAGTGCTCGCTTCTTTCAGCACAAACTGGGAAATGTGCTGAACTGTATAAAAGTGAAACAACGTATTAGTCTATAGTAATTGAACAGTGAATCTGGAGAAAGAGATTTAGTATAGTCAAGGGACTGTCAAACTGGAAGTTGAAACAAAGTGTAATAAGTTGAAATATGCGTCTGAGATCATGCAGCTGCATAACATGAGAAGAAGATTTAGTTAGTAATACTCTAGTTACACTTTGTCATGCATCTCAACAATAGCTTTAGCTTTTCTTCACTTTCTTGTTCAGTCTCCAGTGTTGTGGTTCACCATCACAGGATAAAGGAAAAGGCGTAAAACACTGCCCATGTTATTGTCCAAGTAGCACAACTAAATGCTATTCTTCAGCAATTCAGCAGTTTTGGCTGTTTGAACGTCTAACTTTTCTGCTTCGCTCATTATTAGTGTCTGAACGATACTCGCATCAATTTAGCATTGCAAGACAGATTTTACAAAACAGAAGGAGACAAGCCTAAATGTATTCTGTATGTGTTGTGCAGTTTTTATGGATGAAATAGTTTTGCATGCCTTGAATTTAATGGTATAGAAAAAGAAAGATTTAAACTTGCTGCTTACTGCTTTAGACTTGCATGGATGATGGGGCAAATAGACAGGCAGAGAGAATGAAGTTTCTTTTTGGTTCAGTGAAAAGGATTTAATGGAATAAATACTAAGTGAGTGAAATTCTTTACCACCTTGCATTAGTTTAAAGAGGGACTTCAAGAGTTTAATGAAAACTGGCATTAGGCTCAGATAAAACTGATAAATGCCATCTGTATTCTGTAAACTGCCTTTCTTCCATTGTTTCTTGAAGAACTCATACCATAAAACACAGAATCAAGTCTCTTGTTGTCACCACATGATGATTTCTCAATGCTTGGTTTCTCATGGAACTGAGTTAACTAATGATTGTCAGTCAGTCAGTATCTATACCCAGTTATTACCGTTCAGGATCACAGGGAGCTGGTGCCTATTTCCAGTGGCCATTGGGCAGGAGGTGGGGTTACACCCTGGACAAGCTGCTAGTTCATCACAGGGCCACATATAGACAGACAACCATTCACACCTAGTGACAATTTTATAGTTGCCAATTAACTTCAAGCATATTTTTGGTATGTGGGAGGAAACAATAGTCCCAAGAGAAAACCTATAAATGCACAAAGAAAACATGCAAACTCCCAGCCCGGTTTCAAACCCAGGACCTTCTTGATGCACCACCGTGCAGCCCACTAACGGTTGTAAAACTAAAAATCAATTTTAAAGACAAGGTATTTAGTGTTGTTTTGAATCCTTATTTTATGATTGATGTTTTTCTGTTTCTTATTGTTCTTTAGATTTCCAAGAATACAAAGCCGGGTAAAAAATAACACCGATATGTTATTTCAGTGCTTAAGGCTGTTTCCTGATTTGCATTTATTTTATGTTGAACTCACAGTTCATCAAACTGTATGTGGGCTGTCCATAGAAGAGAATCCCAACATTTCAAAAACTGAATTCTTAAACATACATTATCCTGATTCTTTATGTAAATGATTCCAAAAGTTGATTTAGTAACGTTGTATTGTGGGGTATTACATATCCAGGTGCACAGATATCTGAAGAAGAAATCTCTATTTGTGTGTCTGCCTGCAGGTTACATCGATTGGTTCGTGGCCCGAACTAAAATATTCTCAATACTTTACCCAGAGGACAGGACTTCTAATGAATAACACATATCCTATAACTGTAGGAAGTCCATAATACTGTGATCCAAAAGGAAGCACGCCATTGACTTGCTGTGTGGTGCAACTCAAAAGAAGCAGCGGAAAAAGCTTCAGGGCACTTTTGATCAAAGCAACACCATGTGTCTATAGTCTAAATCTGCTTAGCTATAATTTATTACCAGTTTAACCAGTTCAACTGGATCAATTCAATGTCTCTGTCTGTGTGTGACTGGCAGTTTACAAAACAAATGATTCAATGCTGTAATTCTTTCAGTCTTGACAAATATAGAAATTTTTACAAACTGGATCGATGTGTCCGTTTGACCTTTTCCCATTATATTTATTATTTGCTGGTTTATTGCTATCCTGTGTTAATAACTTTTTCTCATAAATGTGTGATTCATGAATCCATAAAACATTGTAAATTTAATATGAAATGTTTCTGCACCAGCCTCAGTGCTTCCTACTTGTCGTGATTGTAATCAGCAATAAGAAACATTTTTAGATGCTCCACCAATGTTCAAAAAGAGGTTGTAAGATAGCAAACAAATAAATTAATGCATAAAACAACAAAAACATGAAGTTTAATAAAATATTTAATGACAACAAAAAGGCCAAAGGTTATTGTTAATTGAGAGTACTGTACAGCACACACAATCTGTTTTTTTTTTTAACTTTATAGCAGCTTCTGTCTCTTTTCTGTTGAGTGAAGTACAAATGGCTGAGAACAGATTTTGCTCTAATAGAGATCTCTTGTGAAAAAATCCCCCTCAGAAATATTGGGATAAGGCAACAGAAGGAGAGAAAGTCCCGTGGGAACTGAAAAAAAATATGGACAAATGAGTGTGTTACCCAGCATGGTTTTGGCTGTCTACTGTGCCTCAACTCACACAGACTGCCAGACTAGAAGTGTTTCACTGAGTTTTACCACATCTTGAAGTCTTATTCGTTCTCAGCACCATGGAGAAATTATGGGGCTGATGTAAATCTAATATAAAGGGAATAATTTCCACCCCAGCCAGACGTGTGTAATAAATACAACATTAATCCTGAACAAAAAAAAATATATATTAAAAACATCTCTGCATTGATTGGAGCATGAAAACCTGATCAACCTATAAATTTACTTTGTGAAAGCTTGTCAGTGTAATTCGTTAAATATGTAGCTGCCCAGAAGATCAAAAAACTTATTTTTGTTAACTCTATCAAAGAAAAGCTGCATTTGTGTTCAAGAATCCTGTAATGGATGGAAGAGTCAGCAAGCCATGCAGATATGATGCCAAGAGGATAAGTCACATCAAAGATGCTGACAAATGGTCACTACAGTTCCATCCTTGGGGATACTTGTCATTGTAGGGAATGATTTGGATGCTATTTCATTAGATATATTTCATGCCACAGTTATGTTTAAGAAAGATGGTGATGTGCTTAAAATTCCAACTGCCCACCAGCAGTCAGTCAAGACATTTTCTGTACAACTTTGCAGTGGACACAGCTGCTGTGGGTACAACAAAGTGCTGGGCAAATACAATTTTAATCAAATATCAACTGAACTACCACAGAGAATATAATATAAAGCAAAAAAAGAAGAAGCTTACAGCTGTTCCTAAATGTTTATTCCCCAAATAATCTGGTCCATATGGCTAACATATAAAGTAAAGCCAATTTATTTTGCATTCCACTTTATGTGTGTATTTTCAAAATGAGATTAATAATTTATTTCTCAAACTGTTGAACATATCTTTAAACAGCAATATAAAATATATATTTTTTCTGTTTGTGCTATTGTTATGAAATATGAACTGAAACTGAGAAAGATACTGAACTATACAACAGCACAACATAAAAACTAATTCAATAGGCTTTTTAGTGATGCATCTTTACATTAAAAAATAACTTATTTTTGTTAGTAAACATGAAGACTTGATAAACTGAACTTTTGAAATATGAAAAGCTCATTAGCCCACTTGTGCTTTGTGCTGTAGAAGCCACATGCATCAACAATGCAGTTGTTACATTTGTCTTTTTTCTCTCCTTGTGTTTGTCCACACTCTGCAACCAATAAACTTTGATAGTATTTTGAAATAGTTCATGACTGAGAGGAATTATCGATGTAAAAAAAAATGCTACATATGCTATGGTTGAATTACTAGCCATGTTCAGAATGCCCTTTTTTTGTATTATGATGTGTCGTTAATGCTGTCCTGCTTATATTGAGGTTTTGATCGGAATTCTGCTTTTCATCTTGAAGAAAAAGAATTAGCCTTTGCTCTTCCTGGAACTGAAATTTTCCAGACAATGTTTTTCATGAGTTCTGCTGTAGCCACTCCTCCAGTTTGGGAGTTACTGCCCTGAGCGTTCTGATGACCACAGACACCACTAATGCCTTCACCTTCCAGACCTTCTCTATATCTCTCTGAGCTCCTGATATTTCTCTAGTTTTTCACTTCAATTCAATTCAATTCATGTTTTTTTTTGTAAATGGCCATTTCATAACAAAAGTCATTTCAAGGCCCTTTGCAGAAATACCAATTAATTAGTAAAATAAAAGGAACCAGCCGATTGGGTTGAATGTTTTGTGCTTTTTTGACCTTTGTGTTATCCTTGGACCATTTTGACCCAGAGGACAGGTGGAGGACAGATAATTGAGAGGACATCTGAGTAATATGACAGACTTCCTGAAAATACATTCCTTCTTAGTACATTTTTTTACATTGATTTTTTATGCCAAGAAGAGACTGTATGTTTTCCCTTCTCAGCCCCCAGGTGAATTTACGTGCCCTGGTTTATTTGGGTAGTTGATAATGAGACATCACAAAATCTATCTGTGTGTTTATACATAGCATTTAGGCATCACCAAGGAGCTCACCTGGGTTGGCTCAGACCATTAAGAGTGAAGGCATGATGTATGAAGTAAGCTTAAGAGAGTAACTTGTGTGTGCTTTGAGTGATCCCAAGACAATTCCAATTTAATTGTGCATTAAAGACCACGCACTGCATCATTTATTACATTGTTGATTTAGCCCCCTTCTCCTACCCCATACACAAGCATCCCTCCTGCCTCATCCCCATGTGAGCTCTAATTAATCCTTCACAGAAATCTCAACTTCATTAACTTGGGCAGCTTTAGGCCTCAGCTGGGGTTAATTACTAAAATAAAAATGGAAATATTTTGTTCTGAGCAAACAAACAGTGGGTGTGACTGTAGTACAAAAAACCCAAAACAAAACAAAACACCCAAAAAAAAAATAAATCCAGCATGTGTTTGAGAAGTCATGTTTCACTTTTCTCATTAGGAATCAAAACATTAGAAATGATATTTTTTTCTTGTCAAAAACAGAAAACAAACAAAGCGATAACTTTATCAGTGTCAGTCAACTGTGAAGACAATGGAAATGAAAATATTGAATTCTGATACGACTAGAAAAAAGCTAAATGGATGATAATTACTAAATGTAACAAAAAGGAGTATACAGTCCGCAATGTGTATATTAAGTTTTTTAAATTGAACAATTAAAGATTGATTGAAATGGGTCACAATGTTCAGTTCTAAATATGACTGAAGTTAAAAACTTAAGAGAGTAAATACAAAGAGAGTTTCTCCATGCTAATTTGAACAAACTTGCTTGCAAGTGTGTCGCGCTCCATGATGCTCTTTGTCAGTAAGATAGTACATTCATGTTGGAACATCTGGCACCTTTACTCAAGGGTTTAAATCTTCATCACATGTTTGCAATGCACATATGTACACTTAATTACTCATACAGAAACACACACTCACTCGTGCATATACACAAAGATGCAGGCTGTAAAATAGAAGAGGTGTGTGTGTGTGTGTGTGTGTGTGTGTGTGTGTGTGGGAGGAGTGGTGGTGGTGGGTGAAAGAGAGAGAGGAAAAAAAATTAAATTGGCTCAAAAGTTAACAGCTGTATAATATCTGCAATGGGTCTCAGTAGATGCATGCCTACCAAAAAGACTCAACAATTAATTATCCTGCTGCAGATTCCTGGCAGCCCCTCATTTTTACTGACGAGTGCACTCCTGCTGCTTCTTCAAAGATTAACATTTAAAAATTCATCAGCCGGCTTTTTTCAGGGTTCTCAAACGCCTCAGCCATTATTCCATAAGAGCATGTTCTATTATCTCTATGTGCTTATTATCACCACCATCAACACCCTAGCACAAAGGAGCAAAAGGCTCAACTTAATCAAGCAGTTTAAATGATAAGAGAATCATCAGCAAATATCATTTGGGGCCGAGGTAATATCTGTCGAATGATACAGAGTCTGGCTCAAATATACTTCCTGAACAAACAGTTTGGATTTGGTAACAATTTCTTTGTCCATTCCGACACTTTTATTTATTTACATTCTTTTAGCACTTAACTATTTCTGATACATTTAGTTTATTATGCTCACCATCTGAGGACTTTTATTTTATGTTTTTTTTTTTTTTCCTTTCAGCTGCTCCCTTCAGGATTCTCAACAGCAAATCATCTGTTTTCATCTAACTCTGTCCTCTATATCTTCTTCTCTCACACAAACCTCATGTCCTCCTTCACTACATCAACATATCTCCACTTTGGTCTTCCTCTAGACCTCCTGCCTGGCAGTTCCCACCTCAGCACTGTCCCTCTGCTCCACTGTCACTCCAGTGTACATGTCCAAACCATCTCAGTCTGGTCTCTCTGACTTTATCTCCAAAAGATCTACCCTGTGTTGTCCCTCTGATGTCCATCCTCGTCACTCCCAAAGAACCTCAACATTTTCATGTCTGCTACCTCTAACTGCGTCTCCTGTCCCTTCTTTAGTGGCACTGTCTCCAAACCAGACAACATGTCTGGTTTCATCACTGTCTTGTGCACCTTTCAGTTCAGTCTTGGTGATACTCTTTTGTCACACATCACTTCTAAAACTTTCCTTGATCTATTCCAACCCACTTGCACATGTTTGCACCTCTTTTATTGCATGTTTTGATCTTAATATTTAGGTATGACAATAAGTATTCCAAGAGTCCTTGAAATTTTGCTAAACTTTGACTTTAAAAATATATATATTTGACTGTGGAGATCATCTAAAGACCCCAAACTTGATTTGCAACCCAAAGAAGGGTCCTGACCCCAACTTTGGGAACCACTGGTTTATAGCATCCTCAGTTATTCTCATACTTCTTTTTCATCAAAGGAAAATCTAATTAAAACACTGATCTAACTCAGTCTGAGGATATCCACAAAATGCAAGGCAGCTTCATAAAATCAGAGTAATGGATCATGCACTTTAATTTTAAATTCCCCATCTATGTTTTTAATATGAGATAAAAATCCTGCAAACAACATCAAATTTTAATATCTGTTGGCTCAATTTGTGTGGGCCGACTAATTTGTGACTCTCAGTCAAAAGTACACATAATCAGAGATGAAAAAGAGGAAAAACACATCCCTCATATTTGTACTGTTGAAAACCTAAACAAATGTTAATATCATTTATGGAAGTGAATGCACATCATCCCATCTGTATCGTTAATAAGAAAACATTAAAAGAGCCCTGGCATCATTCATGCACAGGGAGCATTTAACTGTTAACAGCAGATGTTTTGATGACTTTTCCTGTGCCCTGGAAGATTCATCTTAATAGCAGGCCAAAATGTTGTTAAATTGTTTTACTTCATCTGGCTCTGTGTGAAGTAAATAAGTGCAGTTGTTTATTTTTACTTTTCCAGTGTATTAAAACCAAAAAATACATTAAAAAAATCCCACCAACACATTTGCAAGGAAACACTAAATTGTTGCTTGAGCTGAACAAATGTAAATGTCAATTAAGGAATTTTCAGATGTAAATGGTGGTCACATTCATTTTACATTCAACAAAACACAAAAATGCTGACAACTGTTTTACATGGTTTGGCTCCGTGCCTGAGGTCTGTTAAATCATAAATAGCTCCTTACTGGTTGCAGCCACCCTTCAGGCCATAGAGCGGGGACAAATGCCAATTTAGTTTTGCAATGCAAGTCGAAAAACAACTGGGAGATAAGGATGCCTCTGGATGTTATTCTGCCACATCCTCATTTTACATTAGGCATTAGCCCATCAGTTGGAACTGGCACATGCCTACAAGCAGTCAAAGCAACACAAACATGGTCACACACCCACATACTGTATGCAACTGGCTAGAAGCATGTTACTGATAAACTACTCATGACGATTACTTGCAAAACATGTTTAAGAATCTTTCTGAGGCTGTTTAGATAGAGACTCAGATCTCAGTGTTTTGTTGTTGTTTTATTAAACAGCTTGCGGTCCTAGATATGCATTGGGTCCCATTTAACTTGATGTTTTTTTTCATTGCATCTAATCTTTACTTGACAATTACAACTTGCCATTTGAAGTTTTTACCAGCCTTACTTTGTTATATGCAAAACCAAAACTCACTTGGCCAGTAGATGGTCTTCACTGGTGCTCGGATCAGTTTAAAACAGATGCACTGTTGTTATTTTTATAAGTTATTTTAGGATATATTGTAACTCGGGTAGATATGACCAGTAGTATAGCAATAACCTTATGCCCTCCTTTTTTTTGAGTTGTCCTGTAAGTCGAGTTGCAGATACATTTATCCCCAGAAGTGCACATTTATAATTTTACTTTAAAAGAAAGAAAATTTAGGTAATGATACTTAATTATACTTTGATCTGGAGTATGTTTTCTTCAATAGGTGCTATTTAATAGTCAGTAATTAACTTTAAGAAAGATTTGAGAGAACAACCTGTGCTGTATTTGCAATGATGGTAACGCTGAAGTTGTTTTTGCGAAGCTACTGTAAGAAACTGAAAATAATGGATTTTTAAGGATATTCAGGCTATTAGCATTGCACAAAAATTGGGGTTGTGGTTTATTTGTTCCATTTTGCTTAACAACAGCTATAACAATTCCAAGTGATTGCAATTTGTGAATGCTCAGTGAAATCTCAGCTTAGTGTGTTAATGGAAAAAAATGATAGAACTCTCCTAAAAACAATAATAATAATAAACAAAATAAATGCACACAGAAGAAGAAAAACTTTTTAGTTTCTGAGGACTTTAAACGAGCAGGATTGTTGTGAGAAATGTTAAGTCATTCAAAATTTCTTAAAGTCACCTGATAATGTCAACTGCAATAAAATGAGCCAGACAATTTTATTAGATCCAATTAGCAGCCAAGTTTTGGTTCCTTGGTTCATAAATGTGCTCGTACAGATCAACAGTTGTCTGCTCATTTGGAAAATATGCTTGGAAATATGTTAAACGTATCTAGGTTTTCTAATGCTTCAGCTGGTGATGTTTTGAATCAGCTCCTTCTTGCGCAAACACAAGCTGTTTTCACCACAGTAACATTGTATTACCAAAGAAATCTTTATCTACCTTGCACAACTTATAATTATTTAGGAAAACACCAAACCGCTCAGCCTTTTTGACCATTAATCTGCTTTGCTCTTGTTGAAGGGGTTGATTGGTCCCACAGCTGTACATTATATGCCGCTTGCTGCATGAAAAACAGAAACATCTGAAATTCATCTTGCAACCCAAACCACGTCAGCTAATTGACACTCAAACAAAGCTGAGAAAGCTGCAGTCTGCTGCACTGATTGATGGATGAACATGAAAAGTAGCCTGCCTTTTCCCATTGTGTGCCTATTCAATCAAACCTAGGCCAGTGTGACTGGCTGGCATCAATATGCATGGAGATGGTCTGTCTCCTCTTTTCCCCACTTGTGTGTGAGGCGACACAGTCTGTCTGTTTTTCTTTGTTTGTCAAGGTGCTATCCATCTGTCCACTAGTGAACACTGCAAGGCAGTGGCCCACTGCACTTTATTTTCATCAGTCTGAGAGTTGTGAAAGAAACACTCAAAATAATGTTTGTGGCAAGATTTTACAGCCCCTTATAAGCTTTTTTTTTATTTGCATAATTACATTTCAATTTGAGCTTATGTAAACCTGAGAGCTGTTCATCACAAATGTAATAAATTCAACAGAACATGCTGTTAAAGACAGCATGTTCAAGACTTATTGAAAAGATGGTATACAATGAAAAAAGTGAAAAAAAAACAGTGATTTTTACAAAACCTTTACAGTTAACCGGCATAATAAAAAACAAGCTTCAGATTGTTAAAAAAGGTGTAAAACATGAGAGAAAGAGAATCAATTTCTTTCTGATGTAATTTGTTCCATTGCTAAAATTAATAGTCTTGAATTTTGAATACAGATTTTTAAATAACATTGGCATTTAAACTATAATAAATGTGATTAAAGAGTCTACTGGTCCCCTGATGCTCCTTCCAGTAGGATATGTGAACAGATGTTTTGGGAGAAGTAAACAGGTCCTGTCATTGTGTCTCACTTGTGCACAGCACCTGTCAGCATTCATAAAACAAGAACCAGGTCAGGAGAACTTTACAGATATATTTTAAGGACAAAGGGACAAGAACAATTGATGGGAAAGTTTGCTCATTGTATTCAAGTGGATTCCATCTAAAATTTCTATCAAAAGCAATCTTCTGCTTTCATAATGAGGTCTTGTAAAAACTGGGTGAAGGAAAATAACAACATTAATTGATTTTGTCTCAACTGTTTGTGAATTCATGTAAAATATGTAACCTGCACATCATACATTTTATGACATATTTGGAAACATTTTATCTACTTTAAAACATTACCTGATACCTAAAGGAACAGTCAAAAATTATAAGAAAAAGTGTTTTCTTTGAAAATCAGTTATGACTTGGAGCATATATTTGGATCATTTTATGATTCAGGCAATAAATCATGTGAATTTGTCTGGACATAAAAACAATTTCAAATTCTCATCTCTACACAGCAACATATCTAAAAAAATAGGATCAGGTTGATGTATAAGTGTTTCAAATGTACCTAGTTTTGTTTCTTTTGCAGGTTTTGAGATGACTTTATTGAATATACTGGAGTACCAGGAGGAATGCAGAAAAGACAAAACCGTTAAATAATGAGGTCAGGATGTCTTTGTGGGAGAAAGTGTGGCAGTGAGGATCAAACGAGACAACAGCAATTAAAAAAGGATCTTCTTGGTTGCAATGTACTGTTGCAAATGTCTTTATATAAATAAAAAAAAAGCCTTAATCAAACTGACCATTTAAACTTGAATTAGAAAAAAAAAGAGCTATTTAGGACTAGAGTGCACAAAGGTAAAAGTCTCAAGTCTAAATCTTTTTAGAATTTCATGATAGTCAAACTTGTCCTGAAACTCACGTCTTAAAGGAAAACAAACCTTAACAGTCAAAGCTCTGTCAAAGGCCTGTATGTAAGGGGCATCTGTTGAACTCAGCATTTTAAAACGATTTCTTGGCAGCCTCTGCTCGCCTGGTCAGAATTGTCTCCTTTGATGTTTCCTTTAAAATTCAACTGATTTGAGAGGGAGATGAAACTAAGAATGTGTAAGAGGTGTTAAAAAGGCAAGAGAGCACACAGAGGATATGTATCACCATGTTCCAATGCAATGAAAGTTGAAGGAGAGATTATTAGTGCTATTTTATAAATTTTAATAACTGAAGTTATTTTTGACTTGACCCATTGAATATTCCATGTCAAAGCATTGATTTGCAGTATGCAGTAAATATGAATATTAAATACTAACATATTTGGCATGATGACAATTATTCCACATATCTCTGCAGCCTACAGGTTTTTGTCAAATTTGCCCTTGCTTTTACGCATCAATAAATCATATCCATATCACCAAGATGTGGACTGAATTTTTACACTTTTTATCCTTCTCCAGTCTCCTTTTGAATGAAATTTTAACTAAAGATTAGCAGCAAGTTGAACACAATAAGAGGATAATGTTGCCAGGCTTGCTTGTTACAGTCTTCAAGGAGCAAATACGACTTGTGATTGAGGGTTAGCTGTGATATTGAACATGAGTTATTTTGCTGATTGAAGACACCTTAAATGTCCTCATCTTGAGCCTCTACATTTGATGTAGGGTTGCAGGTAAGGTTGTAATGTTTGTGATGTTTAATCTCATCATTTGTTTCATTTTTATCTCTCTTTTATGGTTGCCACATCTGGATCTTTGAGCTCACTAGTATTACAGGAAGAAGAATAGGAACATTTGGCTGGCTGGAAATTGTTTTGTCATCTTCATCTTGTTATTTTTTTGTGTGTTGTTCATGTTCAGTGTGGCACAAACAATTATATCAAGCAGCTCATTAAGGCTGAATGACTAATTTCTTATACTCAGGACACCTGTGATGATAATTAAAGACCACAGTCATCACTACAATTCACTTATTTTTCGCAGAGAAATAAGTTTTATTTTGGTCAGGAAATTTGTAAGGAGTATGTGAAAATGTATCTTTTTTCAGAGCTTATATGTTGTTATTGTTTCATCTAGTATATTCTGCTTAATAGAGTCGTCTGTGTAGAAACCAAAAAAGTGTTTGTACATTTACATTTACAACTCCTATTCCCAAAAATTTGGATGCTGTGTAAAAAACAACAACAACAACAACAACAACAACAAAAAAAAAAAAGAAACTGAATGCAATGACTTGCAAATCTAATAAACACATTTTATTGTCATGAGAACATAAATAATATATCAGAAGATGAAATTAACAGATCAGGATCGTAGCTTTTTATTTTGGAAAGTACCTTAATTTCAACACTTAAAAAAAAAAATAAATAAAGCTCAGATATTTTACTGAAATCCAAAACCATCATGCTTGTGATATATTAGCAAAATTAGTTCTTATTAATTCCAAACAGAAGTTTCAGTTCATGCATATTATCAAATCCTTGCGGATGGGCATATTAGCAAAGCATCTTATTGTTGATGAGAAATCATAAAAACTTGTTACTTTTGAACTGCCAGTTAATTTACTAAATTCTCAGTGCATTAGTATCAAATATTGTACTTGAGTGTCAAACTGTGGATTATTGAATTCAACTCCAGGCTGAATAGCTGGGTATAACTGATCCAAAGCCAAGTGAAATCAACCTTTAGTACTTGAATGTTTGTTATAACTTTGACTTTTACTGCTTCCCATCATGCTATTCTCATAGTTTCTTTTATTTTGTGTACTTTTTTCAAGATTTTTCATCATAAGTCTGCATGACAGATAGATTGACACAAATGAGTATGTTCGTGTGAGAAGGGAGGCAGTGAGTTCTGGGCTCAGACAGCAATCGCTGACCATCTTGAGCTTCTCTGACAGTGATCAAGTGTGTCTTACTGAGACAGCTTAGGTGATCGAGGTGTCTGCAAAGGCAATTCATCATTCTATCAGGAGACTCAAAGATGACAAGTTGTTTTAATGCTTGAATCAATTTTCAACACTTTTACCTGCAACATGGCTTATGGTTGGAATCATCCTCTCAATAAACTTTCTTATTTTTTTTTCAGCCATCAAGTCAGTTAGGCAAGAGTTGTAACTGAGACACCAATTATGAACAGGTCTAAACAGTAGAGCAGATGATGCCTCTGAGTCAGGTGTTCATCAACTGTCTGATGCCTCCCACAGCTGCCAACCACTCAGACCCACTCACGAGCACAATCAGATTCACTCAAAGTTTTCTGGGAGAATATCACTCTGGGTAAAAGTGTACTATTACTGTGAATAACAGATATAATTATTGGCCAATGGCAACCGCAGCACCAACACATCAATATGTCATCACTGATTATATGTAATCATCTCACTGAGAATCAGTTAGTAGAAAAGCTGATGAAGCCAACTGTGCTTGGGGCCAAATCAAAGAAGGTGAAGAAGTGTTAATAAAATGGGGAGGAGGGGTTGGTAGGAGGGGCATGAAAACCAATAGGCTTGTTTTTGTTTTGCTTTTTTGGAATCTAGGAGGATAGACAAATAAATACTTGAGTAAGACTGTTAGTAAACTCTCAAGGAAGGGAAGCGTACCACATGCATATCCCACAGGACTATCCTCGGCTCGGTTAAAGACACTTTTATGAAAGACAACAGAATCATTTATTGAACTAACATCAAAAATTAATACTAAAAGGCATTCCCATGTTGTTTCCTATTGTTTTTCAAAAGTCTTGATAGGCCTTTATTGTTCCCATGTTGCCTTTATTATCCGGGGGGAACCAAGTTCTGTTTCACTTTGTGTTTTGAGTTCTCTTTTCCTCTCCCCCCACTCCCTTACGGTGCCTCTCTTTTTCTTGCACTTCCTTCTGGTCTCCATCTGTTTCTCTGAGCATTTGAGTTGCTCTTGTTTTCCTTTTTTTGTGGCTTTACCATCATCCTCGAGAGATTTTGACATGATATTAAGTTATAGTTACAAGGCAATACTGTGATGCTGTTCCTCGGGGAAATCTCTCTGCTTTTGAGTGTGACATTTTTCTACCTTTTTTCCCTCACTTGTAGAGGATGGTAATTCATTGACAGAATAAGCTATGATGCCAACACTGACAGGTGTGGGCATAACCAGGTGCTACCTTGTGATACTGACATAAAATTTATGTCTCTCATATCACAGTGAGGACCTTGTCTTTACCAGCTGCTCCAACCTTGTGAGGAGAAAGCTAAGAGGTTTTAATTAGGAGTAAGAGTGTTGTTAATTACACATTCATTCAATCTTGCATAACTGTCTTACCAAGACTTTCTTTCTACCATCTAACTCCTCCCAGTCTCCTTTCTTGTCAGTCCAATACCAATTTAAGTACCAGAGAACTTACTCCATTGCCTACCGGGAAAGGGAAAGTAAATTTGTTAATTTGATGTATTGCACTCCTTACTCCTTTCATGCCATCCCCTTCACTCATCTCCCAGACCATTCAGCAAGCTTTTCATCTTTGATCTAGGACCCCTGTGAGGAGTCATGTTTAAAAGGGTGGACCCCTGGCAGCCTTTTATCTGATGGCCTGGATTTCAGTGATATGAGAGTATATGTAGCAGATTACCCCCTTAAACAACTTTGGGAACAATTTTCAATGAAAAGCACCTAGATTCATTATTCTAACTAATTTAATTTTTCCCTTTTGTACAAATGAGATGATGAGGTCATAACTCAGTATGGAAACTTTGAGACACAGGCCGATGCTGCTGTCAGTTTGATAAAGACATGTAATATGCTCATGGTCCCTAGATACGTGAGGCAAAAGTGACTTTAATCTTCTCCCACAATTTAGCCAAGTCTCACTGATATTCATTCATAGTATAACATAACTTATCCATACTACTAACTGCTTTTCACACTTGTTTTTATGAAATGTGAAGTAAATATTACAAGAGTTTGGGGAATAAGTGACTTGTGCCTCAACTGCACTTTAAAACATCTGTCTGCAAACAAGTTAAAGGTTGTTTTCTAATGAATCAGTTTCATGGCTGATTCAGATCCTCTAGCTAATTTGGCACCTGCTTCACCTTTTTTTCTGTTTCAGCAAAATATGTTGCTGCAGTAGGGCCACCCTTTTCATACGCAAAAAACAGGAGTTGTATGAGGCTGGATGTGGAGTCACAGAGACCAATCAGACCTAATAAAAATTTCTGAGCACCGCCTTTAACCAAGAGAGGATACAGAAAATCAAACAAGCAAAAAAAAAAAGTAGCTTTAACTCTGATGAGAAATTAAGGCAACGGAAGATCATGAGCTCATTATCTTTCCTTCTCCTGCTGCTATTTGTATAAATAACCTGGTCAGGGGTCGGAAATGCTGGTTGGCTATTTTGAAGAGTGTATATAAACACCAACTGTGGTCTTAACAAGCCTTGTTTTTTATACACACCTTACGGCTGATTATTAGGAAATATTTTTTTTTCTCCTGCCTGGATAAATACTCCTGCTCAGTGTTTTTCCAAGTTAGTCTGATTAATTCACATTTAAAAAGTCTTCAGTTTAATTTCATTTTTTCCATTGTTCACTAAAGGTTGATATTAAATTGCAAATCACTGCAAATAACAAATAAGTCTTTAATCACAGTAAAGAAATTAAATAATTGGACAACATTACTTGAAAGAAAATTCTACTAAAAAAGCCTAAAACAAATATTTAAAAATTAAGTTAGCCTTTAAAATAATATGTGGTTTAATTAAGTTCTAAATTAGGTCAAAATTTCTTCTGGAGCGCTGTTTGATACAGCATCACATTCAATTTTGAAAATTTTAAAAACATTAAACTATAATTTATTAGAGAGATTAAAACTGTTTTTTTTACTATTGGTTGTCAAGCTTTAAATGTTTTTGTGTAAACTTTGTTTTGCAAGTATACAAATCTGTTGGCAAATGTTTTTATTAGAGACATCATCAAACTGCAGATACGTATCTGTAGTTTCTAGCTCTTCCACATGTGCTTCAGCTTTTCTCTGAAAGATTGTTTTTTGTGTGCAACTTTTGACTTCTAGTATATTCATAGGCAAAGATTTGTGGCTGTGAGTGATTGTCTAGATAAATCTAACTTTTGATGACTTATTTTTTTATTGAATGCAAACCAAATACTCCTGAGGCTTTGTGTCTCATCAGAAACAATTTTTCAAAGAAACACTCAATTGGATTTGGAAGCCTAAACAATAAGGTCACAAAATAATGACAAACAAACAGCCAAAGTGGAAAAGAAGTTTGAAAACATTTAAACAGAAATACATGAAAGCCTCTTGACACATGTTGGGGTGGCAAGGTAACTATTACGACGAGATCTCATTTTGTAGCACATCAAAACATCTAAAATGTCACTTGGACCTTCTCAGAGAATTACTAAAAAATACCACTCAAAATAAGTGGAGCAGATTGTGATTGGGCCTTTTTGGGGATTAAAAGATTTTCAAAAACTTGCATTTTTGCAGCAGTAAAGATTGGCTATTGAATTATTATAGAGATCAGATTATAAACATTCCTGTGACTAATGTTTGAAATAAGATTCCACCACAGTCTACATTTCTAAAAAGCATTGTGGTGGGTACATTATTTACAACAGGGACAAGAAAGATCAATGAATGAAATCAGTGACAAATCAGCAGTAGATTTGCTTAATAAAAGAACAACAGTTCGATAGGCAGCTTCTGTCAAGCTCATCAGAAGTCCTTAATTCCCTCCAAACACAGGATATGTTGAGAACATCAAGCCACACAGGATTGTAGGCATAATTAAACCAGAGGAAAGCGGAAACTGCTACCTACCTGCATTAGTGCTTTGATTTGTTGAGTTTCAACTGGTTTAAGGAAAGTGTTATTTAGTTTACCATCCATTAAGATTTAGTGTCTTTTTGGATTTCTTAGGCAGATAGTATCATGACCTCAGGCGTCATCTGAAAAAATAATTTCGTCCCACAATGCATCAGTTGTCTGTGCAAGACTCTCAAAAATCACTCTCATCAAGTCTGGCATTTTTGACATATCAATATTAAACCGAAACAAATATACATGGTTTTGGTTGCTTAGCAACTATGGCTGATTAAATTCATTCAGCCAACAGAGCACTAACAACCTGATCAGCCTGTAGAAGCTGATGAAAACAGCATGGAGCAGCTTGACCACATTCAGTCCTACAAGTGACCGCGTGTTTTATTTGTTTGCTTACATGGGGGGGCAAAGATCAGTAGATGCACAAGTGAAATGGCACTAGCTTTGTTTTATGTGCACTGCATGTGTTCAATCAAACAACTGCACTGAAGAATCTGGATAATTGCTACGAGTGAATAAGAGCACAGGTGCTTTCTTTGTGACTGTATGTGAGTAATTTCTTCAATAAAAGTGCCAGTATCCATGCTGGTCTCCAAATAATTATTGACTGAGTGCTTTTGCAAGATGTTCTGCAAACATATGGCATACCAAGGACTTGATTTGGAAGTGTGAGTGTTTTGTGAGTATGAGTAAATGTGTGTTTGAACAAAAAAAAAAGTCAATCCAATTAAATAGAAAATTACATTACAATTGACTTCTTTACATAGTTTTCGAGGCATTTGGAAAATGGATATGATAAATAAATTTTTTTCAAGATTGAAGTCATTATTATTTCTCTTAAGTTGCTCAATCATTAGACAATTAATTTCCTTTTCAGTTAAAAAAAAAGAACAAAACTGACAAAAGAAAAATTGATTTTCAACACTGTCGGTTGTTTCACCTCCAGACAAACTAATTTCCATCGGATACTGGTATTATATAAGAAGAATCTTGTACTGTCCCACAAAAGGGAAATTCAGTTGAAACAACAGTAAAGTGACAGGGAATATAATCATTGTATTCACACAATTAGAAAGTAATAAAAAGAGTTCAAATAGTGCAAATTACAGCAGCGATCTAAACATTACTGAGTTTGCTGGGAGCAGTTTTGTGACCATTCTTTCAGTACACAAATTGCTAAACAGACCACGTTAAGTGTAGTAGCGCAACTGTGTAATCCAAAAAGATGCAGTCAGAAATATCCACAACAGAAGATTTGCTTAAATTCCTATAACATTGTCTAATTTTAAGAGATTTGCTCTTGAACTGGCCTTCTTCTAAGAAAATTTCCTGTTTTACAGTACTACAATGGATCTGATGGCACTTTACTGCAGGTAAAATATTGACTAATAATAAGTACTCCGCATAAACCTATAACATGGCGAAAAACTCATTTTGTCTTAACAACTATTTCAGTTTACTTACTGTTATAGTGTCTGTCATCCAATAAGAAAATAATTGAAAGACAGAAAAAAAAAATCTTTTGTCAATCAAATACATTATTAATTGCTTAAAGACACAAAGATAAAATGCAATAAAGGTAAACACAATCAAATTATGAAGGAAAATAGAAAGCTGTTTGTAAATTTACGAAATGTATTTACTTTCTTTGTTAGTCTCTTATCAGAACGTTGTTGCTTAAACCTACTGTATGCCAAATAGAAGGTCTCATTTGGACATAAGGTCGTGCATGTCCTCCATATCAGTACGGTCTTGTTAATGAATGTGCTTTGATTTCTCAGAGGGGAATATATAGACTGCAGTTGTCTCAATTTCAATGTGCATTGGAGTGCAACATTATAATTATTTTGCTAAAATGATCATTTTAAACAATTTGGAATTTCATTAATGTTACTTTTCGTTTATAACTGAAATCACTTGTTCATTTAGAAAATTAGATTTTTAAAAAGAAAATAACTGAAGATCTTCTGCTTTCAAAGGAACAACCCCGATAGGATTCTGATGACACCTATTGTGCATTTGAATGCATTTCTTATTTTTGTGTGCTTCCGCTCACAGGCATCTACAGTTTGCTTTTCTTTATGTTCACAGTACCAAAGTCGACACTGATGTTCCTGCTAAATGAAAGTCAATTTATTTGAGAAATATGGTACTGTAGCTCCTAGAAAGCTGTACCAATTTTCAGAGTGCATGTTTGCATTAGTGCAAGCATGTGTAAACTGAATTTTCTTTACTAAATGACTACATTATTATACAACTCAAATTTCTGTTGCACCCTGTAGAGAAAAAAAAAACATACATGAGAAAACATAGTCCAGTTTAAAACACAGTTATGTAAAATGGGTCCTGTTTTGTTACCTCTGTCAAATTTCAGTAACAACATTTAGGATATCAACCTCATAGTGTAAGTTTTAAACACTAAAAGCAAGCATTCTGCTATAAAAAGCACATGTTTAGAGTAACTTGCAGTGATTTGATTTCTTTTCAAATTTCTTTTATTTATTTATTTTTTAAGTAAGTCATCTTTTCCACAGGTTGCAAAGATAAAAGACCAGTTATTGACAAAATAAAGTACTAGACATGAAACACGATTCACTTTAAACTTTGGCAACAGTAATATTTTGTCACACACATGACATCGGTTTCTCTGAACAATCTCAAATAAAGGTCTGTTTATTGGTTGCCAAGGAAACTGTGAACCTAAAAATAAATATTTTATAAATTTGGTCCACCATGCACCCTCCCCTTTTGTATTTGCCGGGGGGGCACTGAGGGGGTGGGTGCGGCTCTGTGTTGGTCGGTTGGTGACGGGCTGGGCTCTCCGGTGTGGGTGGGGTCCCGCCTGACCCTGTACTGGGAAACGGGGTGGGCGTATTGATAAATGTATTTGGTCTGTTTTTGTTGTCTCTTTGTTGCCCCCCCACACCGCCTCCCCCCCACACCCCTTCGGCCTGTCCACTCCGCCTCCGGAATCAGATACGGTCAGTTGTGCCATAGAAATAAAGCGCACCATACAACAGAAGGTGTAAATTCAACCTTAACTGTTGTAAGAATAAATCTGTCCTGACATAATAAGGCACACAGACCCACAATTCTGTTTGCCAAATACATCAGAACAGGACAGGTAAAAAAAAAAAAAGAAAAAACATACACACCAGTATCATCTGAGTCACTACTGTGAGTTTCTGTACAGCACATTAGAAAGGACAGTAAATTTGGTTATTGAACAGAAAACAATCAAAACCCTTGTAGTAAAAAAAAGTTTTTCCTAACAGTCTAAACATGAAGGAGGTTGGTACTAAGAGTGTCTGTTTAGATTTATCTCTACTCCTATAATGAACTCATCAAGAAATGTGATAGTTTTTTTCATAAAATCTGGGGAATTTCCTTAGTGGGATGGCTTAAATTGGATTGGAATTTGTTGAGCTATGGGATTTACTTTTTTCTTTTCTACTGACTGAATTCGTAGCGGCGGTTTGTGATCTTTATCACAGAGATGTGTTTTATGTGACAGGGGACTTTCTGTCATTGTCCATAAGGGCCAGTGGGCCAAACGCCATCAACAGCTGTCAGACTCACTGAACTGAGCCAGGCACCCCACATTGACTGGCTGACTGCCACTGGCCTAAACTCTAATCAGTCCTCATGTTTATCAGAGTCACACACTATTCAAAAGATATTATTTTTACACATATCGTGGTTTAATGGTTTATTGTGCTTCTGTGCTCTGACTTTTCATTCCTTTTGAAGAATTTGTACCCAGATTCATGTTTTATAATTTAAATGTTTTAGGAACATGCAGCTTTTAACATTAAAATAAGAAGCTACATTTATGTCGATAGGGTGCAAAACAATTTGACATTATATTATTAATGTGCATTAAAAAATGTTGCATGTGCATATAGCAAAAATCTGAGAATATACTGAATACAATGGATTTTAAAGGAAAGGGCCAGTAGTGGCAGAGACAACATGCTGTTTGTCCTTTATTGTCCTCTGTAAGATAAAGTTGCACAATTTGAAACTCTCAGTTCTCTGTAACTCCTGCATTTGGTCAAACTCATTCTAGCCATTTAGCTTTTAACTTTACATATGAAATACCTATTACTGGTGATAATTGGATGTATACATTTGTTCATCCTCATTGTCAGAACTGTTGTCAGTCGGAACAAGAGACACATTTATACAAAATCATCGTTATCTTCCTTTTTTTCTCTTGAAATGACCAGCCCTTTGGGACACTTATGTTCATGGTTTTTTTTTAAAAAAATGACAAAATATGTTTTATAAGTCTATGAAATTGTTGAAAAAATGACCAATTCCCCTGTTTAATATAGAATAATGCCATATTGTTGTTTTTAAAAAAAATATGATTTGTAGAATTTTCTCTGATTTTGTTGTTTTTTTTTTTTTTTTTTTTTTTT
>SSNP01000050.1:411533-493334 GCA_006937955.1 Pachypanchax playfairii | reverse complement strand
TTTTTTTTTTTTTTTTTTTTTTTTTTTTTTTTACAATTTTATTGATATTTAGAGACTCTTTTTAGCTATTGTTACATGTTCCGTTACCTTCCTCCCCTTGTCCTTTCCACTCCACATCTTTGCTCTAATCTGTATCTGGGTTTGATTTTCTGTTATTGCTTTTTTTCCATTGATGTCCTCTGTATCCTCTATTTCTTGTCCCCTGATTATGTCACCAGCATGTCCAAGAGTTTCCAATTTTCTTAGTCAGATCTTCTGTTTGTATCACCTATCTCTGGTGTCTTGTATGTGGTATTTTGCGTCTTACTAGACCAATGATGATCCAATAGCATTCTGTTTGCAATGTGAAAAGTATAATCTAATTTAGTTTTTTTTATTAACATGGTGTCAATACTATGCATGGTATCAAGTTGAGACACATCTCTAGATTTTTACAAGTTTCTTTGCCAGTCCTTCCTGCATAAAAAAATGACTCAATTAGAAATTCCTAATTTACTACACGCATTTATTTGTGACCCATTTTATTTGAATTGTTGTACGAAACACATTTGCATTCTTTTATTTTAAAGGCATTTGCTCAGCTGAAGTTTGCAATTAACACAGGTTTATGCCCCATATTGTACGCCAAAATGCCTTTAACTCATTCAGCGCCATTGACGTCTATAGACGTCAAACTGAATCCGAACGCTCATGAGGAAGAAAGATTCAGAGCCGCAGCTGTGATGTAATCTTGTTGTTCGGAGTTACAAACTAGTATAGAATTTATGGAATTTAGAAGGCGATAGAGTTTATTACATGGATAAAACCCCTCCACCACGACGGTTGTATCTACCGAGAATGAGTATTGTGTTGAAGGTAGCACGGTTTTTGATCCAGTTCGTCATTTTCGGACTTGTGATGTCTTCAGCCTGACGTTGAGGTTCTTCTGGCGATTCTAGTGAAGCTGAGGTGGATTTATCCGACCAGTATCTGCTGTTAGGATCTTCTAAAGGCAGCAGGGAACAAAATAAAGAACGATTCACCACATACAACACATGGTAAGTGTTCATAAACAAGGGAATGGCCGTTGGGGGGGACAATCTGACATTCACTCGTGCAAACACACACAAAGTAGCTGAAACATAAAACTGCTGCTTTTTTTCTTATATGTTCTTCAAATGGTGAAATAAATTACTCATTTTAGACAAAATTATCAAAAATACTTTTTTACTGTTTATTTTTTACTTTCATAGTAGTAAAACATAGTTCAGATGTTGCATGAATCATTGAAACATGAAATATTTACATCAAAGTCACTGATCTGCTTGAAAAACCTCTTTCCACAAAATGCTCTTTATCTCAGCTTTTAGTCCTGAAGCGTGTGGATTTTCATAAAAGTTTCTCTTTTGTACTGCAGATTACTAAATAACAGAAAAAGGTAGAAAAATGTTTTTTTGCTTTTGAAAGATGAAAGACTAAATTTTGTGCTGATGGTTTCATAAAATTCACATAATCATAGGAGAAAATATTCTGTGGGCCTTCAAAAATCAGTAAAAATGCTTAATATCTCTGGCACTGAGGGAGATATGAAATCTGAAATTGGCTGGCGCTGAATGAGTTAATGGCCCATGCCTGAAGTTTTGTTTGAAAATGCAGGCATAGAGACACATCATCTGAGGGGAAGCCAGATCAAATATCAGGTTCAGATTTGCCAAAGTCATCAATTTCAAATGCTGGCAGTGAAATTCTTTGTGGCTAAAAAGTGGGCAATGTCATGCTGTGCAAGAGCTCGGACACAGGAGGCTCAAAATGTGAAGATAATAATGTTTTCATATAAACTCAAAGGCTGACAAGGCAGCAAAACACTTACGATTCTCAAGAAGCCATGGGGAAGGCAGAACACTCATGGACAGTAGACAACAATCCAGCAACTTAGCAAAAACTGACACACCCTTTTATACCATCAGAAAACAAAGAAACTCAATCAACACAAACACGAGACACCTGGAGAGGAGAGGGAGAGCTACAAGCTACAGCTGAGACACAGGGGGTACAGGAAGCACAGGATGTCACCCAACTAAAACAGTAAAGCACAAAAGACTAGATACACAGATCACAGGAACACACTGGGAAACAGAAAACTCATATACAAAAACTCAGACCCTGAAAGGCAAAACTCTTGAAGATTTTATTTAAATGTTTGTCATAGTAATGTTGAGAGCAGCTATATTTTTTCACAACCTATATTTTTTCACAACCTAAGCAAATATTAATTACTGTTGGTGTCACATACAGACTAAACCAAAGAGAAATATACTTCATCAACAAGGATTTTTTTAGGCTTTGAATTGATGGTTTTCAGAGAAACTTATGTTGAAAATGTGTCAAGTTTGATTGTTGATCTGGCTTTTCCTCACAGGTGACTGTGTCCCATATAATACTACATTCATTTTCAAAAAGTAAGATTCTTTGTCCCATCTTGGTTTAATAAAAAAATATCAAAACAGAATAAAAATACTCTCAATAAGGCTCCCTTTCACACTGAATGAAGATTCTTCTAGAATGTAAACAAAAATTACCTGAATGTGGATGGTCTGGGTGAGCTTTTCAGGCGAAGCAGTATGCAGTCAGTACTAAATTACATTTGATAGAGCTTCAATACAATTGCACATGCACAAAATTTACAGAGCCAGGTTATGGTGGTTTACCGTCATGGTGGAAACCTTGGTTATGGAGAATTTCATGCAGGACATGCTGTAATCATGCCTACACTATGACACCATCAAGTGATACTTCATGCTAGTATGGCATGAGCTTTTTGCATGTAGCTGCATCTCTAAAACTCATGTCTCTCTCTATTGAGTCATATCAGTGTGTTGTGATATCTTGGTTATATCTGGGAGGATCTTCATGGGAATGAGCATTGAATGCATAGACAATGGTTATGGTGCCTGACAGTGTTTTGAAAATTGTATGGAAAAACCTATTTGACAAGTGCTAGACCATAGCCTCATGATTGCCTGGACACTGAAATAAATTTTCCATACATATTATGGTCCATCCATTTTAGCAATCACAGTAGTTTGTGTAGATGAGAAAAATTATAATCCCAAATTACTATATTTGGTAATAAATGCTGCCCTATAGTTCTTGGAAATCCATGTGGATACCATTTTCAAAGTGTCACAGTGATTAATATAATGACAGATCATTTATAAGTGAGAGGTATACTGGGCATTTCTTAAGGCTAAATGTTTGTGATGGACTGGCAACCTGTCCAGGGTATACCTAGCTGAACAGGAATAATGATACTGATGTCCCAGTAAATTCTAGTCTCATGTTAATGTAACAATTAATATTTTTAGGAAAAAGAATAAGAATGACGCAAAAGTATTCAAGACAAACACTGGTAGTAATCATTTATTAAAAATAAGACATGTGCAATACACAAAGCTATCTAACTTCTTTCTTCTCTACGATGGTTCTCTGAATGAAATTGAATTGCTTCAAAGGATTAATTAGCAGCAAAAAGTTGTGAGCTCTCCATGTTTTCTTAAGAATTGAAGAACACCATCTGCACTGCCTCCCTGATTAATGAGCAGGTGGTATGGCAAGAATTTTCCTCATGTTGTGCATTGATGTTAGGGAAAAGTTAATTTACTATTTTACAATGCCAAAAAAAAAAACACAGTTACAGTACATTATATATAAATTTAATTTTCAGAAATTCAAAAATGTCTTGTTCATATTATGAAGCTCAATTTGTCATGATAAAATACCAACATAAGTGGAAATGTTCATGTAATGTCAAAAAGTACAAGCTGTGCTATCACATCTGGTGAATGTCATTTTGGTTTAGTTTAGCTGCATGGATCTGTGGACAATTTTTCTTTGAACATTTTGCATTAGATGTGGCCATGTGCAGATAGCTTTAAAATGGTTAGCGGATAAAGATCAGCACCAAATGATGCACATAAATAGACACAGCATGCCCTGAGTGCAATCAACCCCCCTTGGTGTTCGTGGAAAAGGACTTGTGAGACATTGCTGCAACATGGAATACAGATAAAGCATGAGGCAAATGATGACATTACAAGTGAGATTAAAACAGTAGTGGAGCAGATGTGAGCTGTATAGTTAAAAAATCTTTTGTAAGAGCTTTTTTCAAAAGTAGTGTCCTGAATATAAAAAGCAAAGCCTACAACAGAAGGTGTATTTTTAGATTTAGTTTGACTAAATCTATTTTTCTCTTAGAGTTTGAGGGCAGTAGACATGTACTACCACTCAACTAAACAGAAGAATAACTGGACACTTAGACAAGCCACTCCAGTACACTAACTGCCTCAGATTAAGCTTAAGATTTCCAGTTTGATATGATGCAGGTGTTTGTTGATGAGAAGCATCTCATGCAATAAGTTAAGGGCTATTTCTTAATTACTTCAGGAATTTGCTAATTTATATTTTTGCTCTGAAAAATCCCTTGATACTCAGAGTTCTGTGAATACTATTTTTGTATTAGTTTATACTGTATCTGTGTGTAGGTACATGCTGCGAGGTGGTATGATGAGGGTATAGGTGACGAATCAATAATTTTAATGGGAAGCAAGATATACTGAGGTAAATTTTAGGTCAAAATACTGCATGAAATTCATTCTAAGGAATTGCTTTTGTATGCTGTATGGAAAATAGAGAAAAATATCCGAAAACCCACTCATTCTTGACCCTCCCTTTTAAACTTCTGATGATGAGAGTCACACAGCTTGTTATAGTGGACAAATATTATACATTCAGCAGTGCTGCCTTCTCATTAATCTTTTCTTTTGATCTAAAGCAATACCTGTGAAAGGTACACATGCACCAGCTACATTGGGATGAAACATTTTTCATCAGACAAATTAAGTCCAAGATACCCCATTGGACAAAACCAAAAGCTTTAACAGATAGGACTGTCCCCTATCAACAATTATCATACCTCTCAATAACACACTGTAGACTAGATGTCAAGTTTGCTTAGATTTTAACTTCCTCAAGTTTCAGATTTAATAAAAGTCAATCTGTGATCATTATGTCTGAAAAACATCAGAAAAGCCTAAGCTCTTTACTGCTTTAGAGATCAAAAATTCAATCTAAAAAGTTCTCATTTAAGACCATGTTTGCCTACATCTAATAAGTACTACACTCTCACTTTGCATTTTACATTCCTTTAAAAATTAAAGCTGTTCTTCTTTCCACAACACATTCCCTTCTTTAGTACCATCATCCATTCCAAGCTGGTGTCACTGGTATTGGTAAAATCAGTGAGATACTGACTGGCAAGTCATCACTTGTCATAATCAACAGGAAATGAGATTGCATGAAACTTTGTTCAATTAGACAATGATATAACATTTGAACTGTTCATTGTCTTTGATTGCTAATCAGTGAAAAACTTTCACAAGTCACTTTTTAAAGAAACATTAAACAATATCAGCAGCACAGAAAAAAATGTCTAAAAAACGAATGTGAACAACAATAAAACTCATTGTTATTCAATGCATCTGTTACTTTGCTGCTTTTTATTTTCATGATTTCCTTAGATGGATGTTAAAAATGTTGCTTAAGTTTAAATTTATTTAGATGGCAATGCATTAAGTGATACATTTATTTTCCAATGTACTGAGCTTTGATATATCTTTAACTATTAATGTTCTTATTGTGATGTTAAACTTTATAACAGAGTTGAAACTACATGCTGTGATTCTTAATCAATATCTTCACACATCTGTACTTTATTAGGAACACTGACAGAATTATATTTTTTGACAGAGATTCATTTTGAGGATCAATACCTTTTCCAGTTGTAGAGGAGGGGCGATTGTGGTGGAGAGTTATTAAATAAAAGCAGTGACGCAGCAATCATTAATTCAGTCAGTTGTTAAAAGAGCAAAATAAGAAAAGACAAAAAAAAGTTGACTTGCTGACTTAAAAAAGAAAATAAACAGTGTCACAAAGTTACCATTTAACTTGTGTTTTCAGTCAAACTATTTGAGTTAACATTGCATCTGCTTCATTCCAAGACTTACACAGTATGTGGAACATGAGGAACCATATACTTAATAACTTTGGGTATTAAAAAAATAAAGACTAAACAAAATTAATACAAATAAATAAAGGAATGCCTAAAATAAGTCATTTTTAAAACCCATCCCAAGAAATGGCTTAAATCCGATCAAAATGCAATCCACTGTGAGGCTGGTTACCTAAATCATATACACTCACTGGGCACTTTATTAGGTACACCTTGCTAGTACTGAGTTGGACCCCCTTTTGCCGTCTGAACTGCCTTAATCCTTTGTGGCATAGAATCAACAAGGTACTGGAAAAATCCCTCTGAGATTTTGCTCCATATTGACACGATAGCATCAAGCAGTTGCTGCAGATTTGTTGGCTGCACATCCATGATGAGAATCTTTCGTTCCACCACATCCCAAATGTGCTCTATTGGATAGAGATCGGTTGAGTGTGGAGTTCATTTGAGTACAGTGGTAGGTAAAAGGGATGGAAAATGAATATTAAAATGAAGAGAGTTGAGAGTTATGATATCTGGGACCCTGGACATGGCAGAGGTTACCAAAGCACTATTCTTTGAAGTATTTGGTGCAAACAAAAAACACTTTTGCCACATTATCATTACAAATAAAACTTAACCACACACTTTGAAGTGGTTCTGATCCTTGGAGACAGTGTAAAGAGTTGAGCAGATTAAAAACCGTTGGCGTGCAGACGTCCCGGTACACACAAACTTTACAGCTATGTGGGCTATGTCATTGTACCCCAACAATCTATATATCACATAAAAGCTCTGATTCTCCGTTTTCTGATGATTTAAATCATCATGCAACAACCACAGCACTGACACTAAAGTGTTTTTTTCAGAAAAGCAAAGAATTAACTTAAGTTATAACTTTTACCACTTTTGATGCCTTTTTACATGTAACATCATTTCCAGCAAAATATTGGTCTCATTCTGTCCAGACAATTCCAGGGAATATAATCCAGTAAAATAATGATGTTCACAACATAGAATAGATCATCAAAGGCACAAATACTACATAAAACATTTTCTGACCTAAGGATCAGCTCTGACAGTTTTTTCATTTATATTGGTCATATCATGCAAAATGTACTTCTGCGATAACTAGCTAAGATTTAGAGATGTGTATATTACACATGATTTAGCCAAAATGACCACGCTTTTATTAATACCCCCAGCAACAGAACATTTTGACACTTGTACTTTTGGCATATGGACTACAAACACGGAGCGAGAAATAAAGATGGCGGATTCACACAGCGTTTGGCCGGAAATCCTTGATCATGCTTAGCATTTCCAAGAGCATTTCCAACAAGACACTCTGGAGGGAAATCTTCTGCCAGGTATCAGAAAGCTTTGTGTTAGTTACTGGTCATGGGAAAAACACTAATATAAATACCAAAAAATGGCTCAGAATGAAACATTGGACTATTCTGAAGTGGCCTTGTAAGAGCCTCAATCTAAATCATACGGAACATCTGATGAATGTGTTGTAGCATGCAGTCTAGAGAAGGAACCCATCAAACTTGAGACAGCTGGAGCAGTTTGCTTATGGAGACAGAGCCAAAATACCAGTTGACAGGTGCAGAAGTCTCATTAACAGTTAGAAAACATTTTATTGCAGTGAGTACTCAAAAAACATTTTGCAACCAAATATTAAAGATACCATAGTTTTTGTTTTAACCAGTTTCATCATTTTTATTCAGTTATACTGTTGAACTACAATTCAAAAGGGATGTCTGATTTCTATTGCTTGATCTTCAGCAAAGGGTACAAAAAATTTTGTATATATCCATCTGTGCATTGTGTGTGTAGGCATGAATTGCACCTACTGCTCTGTATTTTACAATACATGTGATTAAATCTAAATTTAATTGTAAGTGTGATACTGTTGTGTATGTATATGTGTGGGATGAATTTCTGTTTTTTGAGAAGTTTCCAATATCTGAATCCACTACAGGCAGCAGGAGTGTTCCAGTTCATATCATCTTCCTTTTAAGTCTCTTTTCTTCTTATCTAGCAGTCTCAGATGCGCTGGCATTGTCAACAGATGTTGAATCTGTAACTTCGTGCATAAAAAAAATCCACTTAGGGCCACACATTATGTATTGTGACTGCATCGTTTGACCATCGTGCACTTGTATTTTCATTGTCAATTGTTATCGTATCTGCCAAGAAACCACAGATGAAATTCCTTCCATGTCTATATCTGTATCTCCTCCTGATATTTTTGAGTGCTACTTTTAAATAAAGATACTTCTATTATGTTATGCTGTATGGAAGACCATTTGCCGCAATCAAGGTTATTTTTGTTTAGCCGTCCTTCAGAGCGCCATTTACTATTGTTGGTGACATTCTTTATATAACCCAGTCTTGGCAAATCATGTTCATGAAAAGGGAAGACATGTTAAGAAAAAAACAAAACATTCACAGACTTGAGCCATTATTACCATTAATTTCAAAATCGGTAGTCAAGATGACAACTTCTCAAGAGTTACATCATAAAAGCTGTGATGCAAAGAAAAGGTCAAACATTAACAGACAAGTATTATACCATTATCTGTCTTGGACTGGCTTCCATTTTGAAAGACAAGTGAAACTAACAAGTTTGTATTTGAGTCCCAAAGGCTTTCACATCACCTTTTCACATTAAAAATATGTAATTCCATGAGAAAAGTTATGCAATATTTTAAACTACATTCACATTGTTAATTGAGGGATTGTTTGCTCGTGTGTTAATTTAAAACCATGAGAATGTGCAGTGAAATTTTCCTAAACCGTTAAAACTATCTGAAAAGGTGATTGTGTGTCAGTGGTCTGATTTCATTCATTTATTAAAATGTCTGATTTACTTAAAATAAATAAAATATGAATAAATCACATAGTCACAACTATTTTTTATTTATTTTAGAGATTGGGTTTTTTTTGGAGTTGGATTAATTGTTTTTCTTTTATTTTACTGTCTTTGATGAAGATCCTAGAACAGTGCAGGTTTGTTGTGCCATCTGACAGATATATCAGCACTTGATACAACACCTGAGGTGTACCTTACAAAGCAAGTTCAGCATAGCTGAGCTTTCTTTCATAGTTTGGGATGACAACCCTTGAAACCCCACTGAGAAATTCTGGGTGTTGAGGTTTGATAATTTTGTTTGCTCTTTTTTAGTTTTATTTTAGTTTTCTTTTTGCTCTTTTTTTGTTATTCTGAGAGATCAGTTATCTGTGTTCATTTATCTTTTCTCTATCCAGGTTCTTCTGGGTTCTTTATATTTAGGGGTTTTCTGATTGTATCTTTATTGTTAGGATTGTTACTTTATTCCTTCTTCCTTATTTTCATTGTTTTCTTCAGTTCTTGTCTTTGTCTCCACACCACTCATTCATCCCGTTGATTAGTTCCCAGCTGCACTCACTCTGCAATCAGCTCCTCAGTTCATATTGCCTTGGTTTTCATTCATTTGTTGCCAGGTCCTACCGTTTGCTGACTGTTACTTTGTAAATTCAAGTGGTCAGCTTTATGTTCACATAAAAAGTTGTGTTTCACACATCATTTGAGGCTTTTTTCCACTCAAAATGGACCAATCAGACAAATACAGTTACAGGAAGAAAAGCAACACTAACTATGAGACTTCACATTCTATTTATTGAACTTGCTGTTTTTAATGAATGAAGAATAGAACATTGCTCTCGGAAAGAAAGCAAAAAACAAAATAACCACAGTCCAAACAGGAAAGGAGCGTTGCAGTGCACTGTTTTTAGTGAGTTCATATCTGCTGCTGCCTGACTTGGTGCTATAACATGCAAAATTATTTTAAGACAAAAGCAAATAGTTTATTTGTTAAATATTTCATCATGCAAAAAGGTTGTCATAAATTAATCCTGAGGTTTAGTTTCATAAATCTAGAAAAAAAAATGTGGTCATATATTGTTGGACTACAGTCCCACATTAGTTTTAAGGTATTGTCATGAACAATATACAATTTCTTATTTGAATTTATGTGTATATATAATATGTGTGTGGGTGTATACTGTATATACATGTTTTTTTTTAATATATTATAGAGCTGGTACTGACATCAGTGATGCACATGGTCATTGGAGCTTTCGGGGCAGTAGAGGGGCTACAACAGATCCCCAGAAAAAAAAAACATCACAGATCTCACCCCAAAAAAGTTCAGTTCTGAACACTGTAACAATACTGTGCAGAACCATCAAGCTTCACTGCTAGTTTCTCTACTGGAGAGCATTAAACTGAACACATAAGCATTGAAATGTTTTTTGTGGTGGAAATTTGTTGATTAGACTTATATTGTCTCAATGTTATGCAAAGACTGATTTGAAGATGACAATGGAGTTTTCAAGTTTTTTTTTTTTTTTTTTTTTTTTATAATTTTACACTGAGATGTTAAACATGACATAATTGGACAGAACAGTGACGATAAAGGCTATCTTAGTCTGCTTTTTTCACCTGCTATATCATGAAGGGAAAAATGTGAACAGATTGCATTTTTTACAATCAGCTAAACCCAAACACTAAACTCATAATTTGTTCGCAAGGACGTTATGAGGTAAATCTGTTACCATGATGAATCCAGCTATAGCCTACTCAAAGAGGATTTATTGCATTATGTAATATTTAAAACTCCAACCTTCAACTTAACATACCTGGCTAATCAAGAAATCTTGCACTGGCGTATGCCCCTCTAGATATGCCATTTATTTGAAAATAAAGAAAAAAAAAAAATTATCTGGTTTCAAACAATGCATCTTAGCTTAGTGCAGCATCAAGGCATACCTCGCCATCAAATAATATTTAATACTATATAATCCATCTACTTTCTGTTCTAGCCTTTCATATTCAAGAAAATAAATGATAAGGATAATAGTAAAAAATAGCATTTTTTAAAAGTTGTTTCCATTTATTTGTTTGCATAATCATTTACTTACTTACCACCAGTGTGTGGCCGGTATCTGTTTTGTCACTACTCTTTTGCTCATTAGTATTCGGCAGCTCCCGCAGTTGAAACCATTCCTAACATGCTGCTGGCTAAAAGCTGTAGCATAAGACATAGCAAACCGGAAGAGAGAACATCTGCTGTTGCCATGCGCAGCAGGGCAGGAAACAGTATGCCTTGCTCTCATAGGCTAGTTTGTTAGCCAATCTGAGTCCAGCCAATTCAAATAATGAATATTAATGAGTTATAGCCCGAAGCCTACCAAATTTTGACCCAGATAGATTGAAAGGTCTGTTAATCAGTGTTTCCTAACATTTTTTAGATATAAAATGTTTCATATTACAGGTTAATACTTAAGAGATAACCACAAAGTCCTGAAATTTGTATGAAATGGCCTCTTTAACTAATTAATTAAATAGCAGTACCTGTGCAACAGATGGTGGTGACTTTGAGATGTAATCGTTATTATTGTCCAGCCGGAAACAGCACCCGGTGACGGATGGTTTAGCAATATTGTTATCCAGGTGGAAATCGGGACAAATTCGGGAATGATGGTCCCAGGAGATTTTCAGGAGAGCATTAAAATTTGGGATTCTCTTGGGAAAATCAGAAGGGTTGGCAAGTATGGTTGGATGAGAATGAGGAACAAAAATAACTTATCCCCCCAGGGATAAAAAAGTAAAGGACTAGAGGGGCGGACATCAAACGCAGAGGGGGGATAAATACCCCCCACCGAATCGCACACTGCTTACCACGATATCTTTAAATGTAAGATATGGCACAAACAATTAACTGTAAGCAAGAGCAAACTTTAAGCCCTGACCCAACATCCTTCTTGGATCAAGTCTTGAAAATAACAAAAAAATCACTGGCTGTCTTATCACTGTGCTGAGGTAAGCTATAGATGATGTCCCTCCACAGCCTCCTCTGCCATGGCCTTGCCCAAGGCAAAAATGGGTCAAGATCAACTTCTGCAGTGGCATTTTCCTCATTTTAGATGGTAGAGTGTGGCCCACAACCACAGTAGGCCAATAACTGTCCAATTCTCTCATATTATTTTTATTTCACCATGCCAATTAGGAGGCACATAGATATGAAGAGATGGCCTTTCAGTCTTTCACGTACAATATTGTGCATGTCTGTATAAATGTATGCATTTATATGTCTGCTTTTTTCCTCAAAACCTGTTGGTATTTTTTAAAATTATGTCTTATCACAAGGATTTGATATTTCATGGTCAGAAGTGAAGTCTGCCACAATTTTACTGTATTAAAACTATCTACAAAATATTCTGTAAATCAAAGTAATAATTACAATTAACTTGTCCCATTTTGTAGCGATGGATGCTTATTGTCATTATTTGCTTTTGATTTTAGTCATTGTCAGTTAGTGGGAAAACTTCCACACAAACCAAATAACCAAAAGTAACTTTTAGACCAAAGCAACATAAAATACCTTTTTTGTGTGTTGTCAAAACCAGTTGCTCTTTTGGCTTCACTTTATTGATATATTTTTTTGTTGTTTTTTTTTTTTCATTTCAAACCCACTTAAGAACATGAAGAATCAGCCGTGAGCCAGGAGTTCTTGTACAATGGTCAAAGACTCTAATAAAAACTCACCTGGACCTTATGAAAAACTTTCCAAAAGAGTAGAGTTGCAAAACTTAGGCCATATTAAATTCTAACAACTGAAACTGAGATGCAAATAAAGTGGATGTGTGTAAAAGAAGATGTCCCTTTACTTTTGGTAAAGTACATAAAGTAGCCTACATGAAAAGTTGTTTTGACCATGTCTCTGTATCCCAAGTTTGCTGAGATAGAGCCTACTTTAACAAAGAGACTCTGTCTTGTTGCTGGGTGTTTTTATCACAGAACATTCTGCAGGCTTGTTATCAGTTTTGTCAGTTATCAAATTCAAAAGCTTTTATGATCAAAGGTGTTGGCAGGACACCGGCAGGGTGAAGAACATTAAGCACACCAGTTTTTTGAAATCCTTAAACGTGCTAATCAACATCACTGAAAACAAAGGTAATACAGTAGTAAACTCTATAATATAAAACACAAAAGTGTATTCTATCAAAATTATAATGGAAGGTGATAACAGAAATGTTATTGAGAAGAATTATAAACGGGTTTAAAATCAGTATTAATTAATCATATCAATTATGTAACAATTACTGGGATTTGAGACTGGTTGAGGATGTACTAAACTAAAAGCAAAACGTAGTTTGAAAAACAAAACACAATTTCAACTTTTTGGTGTCACGCTGAGCCAAAATGTAATTTTCAATCAATTTTCAGTTTCAGTTTTATTACATTGATGTATCTGAAATTTGATTGTTATGAAACAAATTGTGAGTAAAATTATCCTTAAACATTAATTCCATAGATTTCTGCTTTGGATCTACAGAATGTCACCAATAGTGTGAAAAAGGCCAGGTGGTCTTGTATGTTCTTTGAGAAATATTGATTGAATATTGATTTCTTACAGAGAGCAGCTTTGTAGCTGAATTGCATGTCTTGCATAAAATGAGACATTAATGCAAGCCAGGTACAGAAGTCAGGAAAAAAAGAAGAAGCTATTCGTGTTTTGTTTTATGAAATTTATCAGAGCTGACTTGTTTTCATAACTGTGATCATATTTTACCTAAAAATGTCAAACTACCAGAAGTATAAGAATTCCTGTAAATACATTTCTCCCAAAAACCACACGGGATTCAGGTTTATTGTCTATTTCTGATTCAGCTTTTTTTGCAAATTTAATCATTAAAAATACAGATGTTGTTTCAACCATTCAATCTAAAGACACTAGACATGTTTGTAAGGTTTTTGTGAATGATCTGTACTTTTTTTACTTCCTGCAGTGAGGTGATGAGCCTTTTAGTTCAAGCACAAAAAGGGACAGAAAGTAGTTCAGGGACCAGCTTGGCAACTGTTTTTGACTCTATGATGATTTGGACAGTACCCAAAAGCTACCCTTAAAGATCCTCATTCAAGTAGTGAATGAACTTAAAGTTTCAACCCCAAAAGGCTTTTTTTCTATGCAGTTAAATTTTGAGAAACCCAAATGCATTTTTAAGGGTTTAGTAACTGCTGAACTGGGACTCCAACAAGCACTACATTGCTTATACATTTTAGTGAGTAGCTTGTTAGCAGAGCAGCTGCAACAGTCCTAGAGCTCTATCAGAGTCTACGTTCTACCTGCCAACTTTCCAGTGCACAACCATTACAGTCAGGTGCGTAAAAGACAGAAAAACATACTTAAGGTTCTGAAATATGCATAAAGCTGCATTTACAGGCTTGTAGCAAATGTAAAACATGGGCTGATCTGCTGCTTGTGTAAAGAGCAAGATTGATCAGACATGCGTGAAATTAACTAATGAAACATGCAGCCGAAATATCTTTTTTTTTTTTAAAACCCTATACTTGTCTGAAGCAACCATTGCATGCCCGTGCAGTTTTATAGCTGTTCCAAGAACCTTTGGACAGATCTCTAAGGATGTTCATGTGATCTGTTGGAGTCATTTTCCCTGTTTGGAGGTCACAGCACTGAGTATTTCAATGATCACTGGTACCAGAAAGTACTTTACCTTCCACAATTTCTCCATTTTCTCTTTCAGCTCTTCGTACTTCTTGGGCTTCTCCAGTTCTCTCTTGTTAATTTTACTTCCATTGGGGATTGTTACATTAATCACTACTGCCTTTTTATGTAGTTTGTCAACCATTATTATGTCTACTTGTTTAGCTATCATGTGTGTATCTGTCTGGATTTGGAAGTCTCACAGAACCTTAGCCCTGTCATTCATCACCAATAGTGGAGAAACATTAGAAACATTTAGGATACTGTGCAGGTCCCTCAAGCTTCTTGGCATCTGTTTGAGAATTTGTCTGGTAAATACAGATTCATGTAACAATTTTAAAGATCAAGTTTTACCTGGCTTTAGGCAAAGAATATTTGGGAGGACAAGAGTAGCTAAAGTACGATGTAGCATATAATCTACATAAAAGTAAAACTAGTGTGTTAAAGCTTAATACACATTCATGTAGCTGTTACACCCCAGCTAATGCCATTTCAACTGAACTCTAAAACCCCTGGTTAAGAAATTATATATTGCATATTCTTGTTTTACAAATGTCCTTGTAACCAAACTGTAGTCCAGCACAGCACATTTGATTACATACTAAGTTTAAATATTACAAATACAGATAAGTCAGCATAAATGTGGCCAATGTTGGGGTAATGTTGGTATGTGCCAGATCTCCTACCAGTACTGAAAGGTCTTTTCAACAAATAGAATTAGGGTACAAGTTCAGTGATGAAAAATCCAAGCTGAGGCATGTCTTGCTGCTTCAGCATTGACTACAGTCAGATGCGCAGAGTTCAGAAAAGGCACACATGCCATACAAGTGAAAGAAAAGATGAGTGTGACATCTGCAGTTCAGCAGACTTGGCCTGACATCATGCCTCTACCTGCCCCTTTACTGAAAGCTGCCTCAAAATCTACCCAAATTAAATATGTCTTAGCAGCATTTTCTTGTAGGCAGTCATACTGGTGCTGTCATCTCTTTCACAGGCAGATGTGAGGCTGTGAAATTTAAGAGTATTGATTATGTTTCTAACTGATAAGGGGTCAAAGGGGTATGTTTACAAAGGGAAGGAAAAACTATTTCATTTTAATATGAAAATTTGATTTGCATTGTTTGTGTAACAAATTACAAATAATGACTAAACACACAACTTTGAAACAGTAGGCACAATTCATTGATTCCAACACAGCTGACTGACAGCACTGAGCATCACAGTGTAATACACATGTACCTGATCTTGCATTTTCCATCTTATCTACAACCTACTTCTGGAGCCAAAGTGATCAATGGTTTGTTTATTTGCCTGTGTAATAAGCAAATTATGTTAAGCGGGAGAAGTCACCTCTAGTATTAACCTGCTTGCAGTTTAATCAATGACTTAAATGATTTTTATCAGCATGCCACAGGCAATGAGGTGTTAAACCAAGTTACTGACTAGAATCTGTCTTGATAATTGTTGAACAGACCTGGTATTTATTTTTTTATTAATATTGTGGGGCTTTATGGTAAAAAACAACAGTTTTCCCTCAAAGTCACCGATCCAGGCAACATTCATCAGTTTGTAATTTATCGCCTCATTTATGACAACAATTGCCATCTGTGTGAAAATTAAAGTTTGGACTTATACTAGATTATTTTTTTATAGTTACGCTTTATCAGATAGCTTTTGTTTTTGTGAATTAGTACCTTATTTTATTATCAACAATTACAATCATTATTTACAAAAAACAGATTATTCAGTTTTTATTTAACTGGAAAAAGATCACAGATTAGACAAATTCTAACAAGTATCATACCAGTGATTTTTAGAACCAGGCTAATAAGGAAAGACCACTGATATGAAAACATTAAATAACTCTTTATAGGAAATCATACAAGAAAATGTATATTTTATAATGCAACAGCGGAGTCAGAACTTTGTAAATCAAAACCTAAAAATAAATTATGTGAGGCCTCATGTAGATTTTTTTAACAAAGCAATTTCTTATTTGTTTACATGGAGGGTGTCATGGCCTCTGTTTGGTGCGAACCCTCTTACAAGCACAAGCTCCAGACAACAAAACAGTTTTAAAATGTTTATTGAAAAGTGTGAAAAGAGCACGGCCAGGCACGTGACTCCTGTGCTGCTGGCTGTACAGGAACCGGGCCTCACCGGGATGGAACCGTGGCGTTCTAGACGGTGAGAGCACAGGTTAGATATCTGAGGGTTGTGATGTTGGAGCAAGCATGAGAGCAGAAAAGCAGGCTTACGTGGATGGCGCAGATGGTGGTGGTAGCGAGGAGGAGTGGTTAGTGGCTGAGAGAGGTCTGTGGTCCGGAGTGAGATGTGCAGGTGCTGGAGGGTGAACAGATCAGCTCTGGGTCTGTGTGTCCAGCAGGTGCAGGCTCCGGGGAGGAAGAGACAGGCGGAGAACAGATCCGGGGAAATCCAAGCCAGCGTGAGAGCCTGTGGAAGCGGATTGTCTCCAGGGCAGGAGGTGCGGATCCTCGGAGAGGCGACAGATCCGGGTGAAACTCCTGAGGGGATAAAGAGAAGGAAGACCAAGCATTAATGGGCTCGTTTCCCTGAAATGCGTAAACGGTCAGTGTTAGAACCTCTACCAAGTGTTGAGAGAGAACTATCTGGCGCCTGTCTCATGTTGATCCTCCCCTTAAATCCCCTCTCAGGTGAAGAGGAGAATGAGCCACACCTGCCGCTCCAGAGCTGATCCACCTGTTGGAAATTAGGTTAATCGCACCCACACACACACTCACACCCACAGGCAGATCAGCCACATAACAGAGGGTTTTATACTTAAGAACTTGTACAAGAAGGACAGGAGCTTCGATTGGTTCAACTTTGGGGTTATATTTCTGGTTCTAGTTTTAATACATGTCATGGGGGGGGGGTTAATGCGGTAGCATTGCGGACTCAAAGAAAAAAGAAACATGTTAGAAACTCAATGGAGAAATTAATCAAAGACAGCAGAAGTATGAGGCTTGACTTACTGTAGGTCTGAAAGTGTTTGGTCATGTTATAGGTCCTAATACAAGACAATAAAGAAATGGCATGCTTTTTTAGATTTATACCAAGAAAAGTTAACTCTAAACATCTAATTATCCTTATACAGTAAGTCCTGAACAAGTGGTTGTTTCCCCAGAAACGGACAGAAAACTGTCAGGCAACCACACCAGATTACATCACAGTAGGATTCAGAAGTGACTGTGTTTCTTATGGCACACTTCCAAAGCGTTTTACAAGTGTTTCATAGTGGCGTTATATTCTCTACCAAATATATCAAATGTATATGCCCACACTCCTGTAGTGTGTTTTCCAACAGGCAAAAAATATTTTTGCTCCTGCTTTTGTAGCAGCAGGAATTATTCCTGCCAGCACAGAAAGCATGCTGCTGTTTACCTTTCAGAAAAATAACTAAATGGGTAGCATAACCTGGTCCTCCTTTCAAGTCCCTATGCCACAAACTGTATATAATGAGGCTTTGTATTAAAGCCCAACCAAGTTAATTGGCAAATGCTACAAAAATGAAGGAAGAGGAAATAAACTAGCATGTGGTGACTCACATGGAAAAAAGAACAATCCTCCAACATGCTGTAGCATGACAATCTCTTGGGGCTCGTCTGGAAGAGATATTTTGTGAAGGACTGCAGAAGATACCGATTAATTTTTAGCCTTACTGCTTATAGTAAGCTAGACAATGTGTTGACACTAGACTGGGTGTTTTTGAATGTCTTTGCTCGGGAAGTTCAGTAAATTGGTAACTAACACATAGAGAAAACACAGTGAGGTACAGTATGACAGAACTCAAGTATATGTGCCTCTAGCTTTTGTACAGAGGAGTAAAATAATTAGTCAGCAAAAGTTACAAAAATGACAATATTTCTTACAGCCAACTGCAACGTTAAGGGAAATCTTACACTTACGTTGAAGTTTAGAGGTGTAATTTCAATAAAAAAAAAACTATTTAATTGTCCTCTTGAAGCTGTGCAACTTTTGGGGATACCATCTCACTGCTATGTTAAAGACTGCAGGGTTCTATTCAACTAAACTTTCTCCAAAACTTCATACTTAGCAGTTCCCAAGACAATGAACAAAAGCCCCTCAAAAAGAAGACAGTGTAAGACTGTGTTTGCACATTAGCAGCACCCTGATAAATGGGGTCTGCACCATTTAAACAGTATATCAAATGATACAAATGCCAGATGCTGTGCTCAGAGGCTGCAGGGAAAATGGTGTAAATGCCCATGTCAACCATATGGCTAGTACAAACTCTACAAGGTTGTTTTGATGCAAAGCAAAGACAGAATCCCTCAAGCAAATCTGAATCTTGATCACACACTGCATTGTGAAATAACTAGCAGGAAACAGTTGGTGATTGTGTGAGTATGTATACATGTGTAAGTGTGTGTGTATGCAGTGTGTGTGTGTATTTATAAAATGATTTTTGTGCTTAAGCTGATAAATGTCTTTTATTCTAGATCAGAATCCACATGCTAAGGCCCATTTTTAATAGATTCAATGATCAAATTCAAATGGCTCACTTCTACAGTTTCATGACTAAAATAACAATGTGTCAATGCAGTAAACTTGTGATTTCACAAGCAGACACAACTGTGACAAATGTTTGTGTCCAATTTTAAGAATGTTTAAGTGAACTGGCTACACTTTTTAAAGACAGTTAAACCAAAACTCCAAACTCCAAACCAGCTCATGCGCAAGATTCCCCATGTTCACTCATGCCAAAGTAATTTATCTATTTCTGAATAAACATTTTTCAATTATTTTCATTTACATTGTTAAAAAAAAAATACCATCAGCAGAATCTCAAACCCATTTTCTGTTAGTCCTATAAATAGTACCATGTAGAAAGATTGTGAGCATTGAACTTCAAGAAGAATATAGTTTTCCTGCACTATCACAAATCTTTTAACTGTCAGAAAGGCAGAGCCATTACCGTTCAGCTCAAGCTAAGCCTCTGGCTTAATTCTGTGCATTATATTTAACTTTATTTGAGCTAAAAGTTAGTTTCAAATGAGTGTTGTGTTGTGAGTGTACGTTAGTGTGAATGTCTAAGTTTGAATGTGGATATATTTACAGCATGTGAAATGTTTCATATGTTAGGTGGGGAGATGAAGGTGAGGAGGGAAGGGGTGAGGGGTATGTTGTGTGTGTCGGGGGAGTGATAGCAAAGCCTGAGTGAACTCCCAGAATTGCTACTGTGGGGTGGGCTAAGAGGGTAAAAATCTAACTATGGGCCAAATCCTGCTGCTACTGGGCTTAATGTCACTCCTGCATTTGGAGACTGAAGAAAATCCCAGGAATGATTATGAAAAACGAGATTGGTTTTCTCTGTGTTTAGCACATTTCATTCCCCAGGCTCAAGCAGAAGATTCTTAGAGAGAGTGATCTGTCTGTCACTTTAGCGGCCTGGTGTTACATTGTCAAGGAAATGACTTTTGGATGTGTTCTGTTCACACTTGATGCAATCTGACAGTGATACATGGTTTTGACTGAAAGAACAGGGCAGATTTGAAGAAAACCAAGCAATTAACTTGAGTTTGTTACAGATTTATCTAGTGTATAAACTGGATTCTGTTCTTTGAAAAAAAGTTAAAAACCGTCAGTTGGAGTTAAAACATTTCTATAGGACAAAGTAAAAACATTTTTTGTTCTGAAACTCAACTAATCTCAGTGCAGCAAGGCAGACCCTGCAAAAATGACAGCTTAGCTGAGTAATGAGACACCAGAAATTTTTCCTTGTTTTATAGGAACAAGGGGCCTTTTGCATTTTGTCTTAATTTTTTTTATTTTTTGTTGTTTATATATATTTGGAAAACCCAGCTTGGAGAAGATAAACTTCCTCTGAGCTGGTATTTGCTTGTTTCATAGGCAAAATTCCACACAGAATTTACCAAACCACATTTACATGTACATGATTAAAGAAATAAATACTTCAACATCTGAGACCTTGTTCCTGTGAGGAACCTCAAAACTCTGTCTGACCAGTCCAATTTACTGCCAGGATGAAGACCTTCTCAAATCAGTGCCGACCTTAGTTTCAAGTCTGTCAGCAGCTTCATCTCAACTGATAAGGTGATTAAATTAAAATAAATTTAAAATTATCTTCCCATTCTGCTACACAGCATATCAGCATCTATGTGTGTGCCTTAATGATAAATATGTTTCAATGTATGTAATGACTTAAACTGACTTTTGATCTGTGAATAAGTATTTTACATTTTAATAAAATACCTGTGGCAGCTGTCATAGACTTGATACACTTGTGGTATTATGAGAATTTTATATATTTAAGTCCAACTAACATTATAAATTAATATGGAAAAAAAGTTGCTTCTAATACTTTCATTTTACAATAAAATGGCACTTATAAGGCTGCACAGTGGTGCAGCTGGTTTCCACTTTTGCCTCACAGCAGGAAAGTCTTGGTTTTGACTTCAGGCGTTGAGATTTCTGAAAGGAGTTTGCATGTTCTCCCCATGCATACATGGGTTTTTACTGGTACTCTGATTGCCTCCCACAGTCCAAAAACATTCATGCTAGGGTAATTGGTGACTAAATTTACCTTTGGATGTGAGTATGTATGAGCGTTAATTTATCTTCATGTGGCCCTTGCAGGATGTCACAGGCCACACAGCTGCCCACAGTCCAGCACAGATACAAGGAACATGGATAAATAGATGGTACATAAACCTTATGGATATGTATGGTAGAAAATCTGGTGGCAGACTTTAATTACAGGATCCTTTATGTTTAAAATGTGTGTGATTGTTAGAATACATGCATAAACTGTGGCACTCTTTAGCATTACAGTCTTCATAGGTCAAGCAATTATATAAAAGAAAAATGAAACACTTGGAGGAAAATTATGTACAGAATCAAACAAAGATATAAATCTTTGTCATAGTCTATGGTGTGGGAGAAATACAAATGGAAAAACATGATTTGAATCGGCATCTATTCACTTAACTAGATGGTGCCCTAATGTAAAAACCCTAGAAGAAAAACAACAACAACAACATGAGAAATTACAAATAAAATGTGCTGAAGTCATTCTCCTTCCCACGCATTCACATTAACACAGATATATACATACAGGCCAAACATTTACACTACATCACGACACCTTTTTCACACCATGAAATTCAATTATCAATAGAAAATGTTGAATCATCACAATTTCCTGAATAGACCTTAAATGAGATGCTAATGAGTATGGTGCTATGCATTTGAGGAATTTTGCCACACTATAATGCTATAAAGCTGATAAGGGAAACCACAGCAAATGTAAATGTATTTTAAATGACAGGAACACAAAGAAAAACTGAAGAATCTAGAATCATGTAATTCAGAAAGCAAGCATACACAACATGTTCATAATATAATATAATGATTGTAATAAAAGGGGGAATTTCCTTCCATTAAAATGATAGCTGTTCTCATTAACCATTGTAACTGAATATTTTATTGAGACTCTGAAAAAATTCTTTGAAGATTAGGACATTGAAACATTAGACTATCTGCTTTTCTGTCTCACCTTTAAATTGGTGGCAGTTAATGTTGTGGTGATTGTGAACTAGTTGGCTCGAAGTCGAATGAGAGGAGCCGACTCCCGTTGGGCAGTGCTGAAGCTTCAACCCCCCCTACTCAGCTTGGCTGAAAATCCATGGAGACAGGGTCTGGACTTTATTTTGTTAAACATGCTGTGGATCACATGCAAAAACAGACTTGGATCATACTATCATGTCAAAGAAAGAAGGGGGACAGATACTCCAAAGATAGTGAGCGTAGAAGACACAGGCCAAAGACACAAAGTAACATGGAGCCCAATTTAAAATGTTTTTAAATTTTTGGATGAAAATAAGGCTTGTAGTTTTAAATAGATGGATCCAACTGGTACTAAATGAAGAGCCATTTCTAAAGGAGCAGAGCCAAAAAAGCTGAATCTTTTAAAAGAGCTGGACTTCCCATCACTGGTTGCAGTGAACTGTAGGCCCATACTACATACTTCACTCTTTCACCCAGTCAGAATCTCATTAATGCCCACAGATTTGCCACCATGAGACAAAATGTTCGATGTTGTGGGTTCATCTGAAACATCTGTCAGTGCCAGTGGTGGTGCCAAAGACTCATCTCCTGTTGGTTACAATCATTTGAATACTGTATGTCCTTGCTGTTATTTTGTATGAATTCAAATAGGGAGAGCAGGAAATCATTAAATAGATGCTGTTATGAAAGATTTTTGCCATTTTCATGTGATTTTAGTTACATTTTTATAGCTACATCTAATACAGATGGACATTATGCTGCATGCGAGTCTATCAGTGATTAATTGTTGTACAGTCCCATTTTGGTTGGTATCATATATTATGTTTTCTGATTTAGAATTCTGGCTTTAGTGATGCACTCTGTGCTAAATCTTGTCAAGAAATATGCAAGAGACAAGCTGTGTCTTTCAAAAATAAACTAATTAGCTCAGTTCAAAAATAAGCACATTGACCGAAGCATTAAAAATAAACAAAACAAACATTGGCTTATTTATACTAAAAACATTAAAGCTGGAAGATCAGAAGTGTCACTGGCTTACAGTTCTTTAATCAAGAATCAGAAATTGTTGCATTTGTTGTTGTCTCTGTTTGCTTTGATTCAAAATGTAGGTTCTGTTTGAGAATGTGTTTGATCTTTTTTTAAAAATTAAAAAAAAAAAATGTGTTTAAGACACAAAATACTATTTGTATTCTTCCTCCATATCTCATATAAAAAAAGTTTGAAGTATGATGTTGACTCATTTGACAGTTCCAATCTGTGATCTAACAGCTTTCATATTTTTACACCGCATTAAGATGACATCACACTACATCTTTTAGGAAGTCATTAACAGAGACCATAGAGCATAAAATATGTACAGGATTTTCAACTGAAGAGTGTTCACACAGCAGGTGTTTTTTTTTTTTCCAGACAGGTAAGATACATTTTTGAAAAGTATTTGGTTTTAGAATTTCAAATATTTTCCATTTTTTACCGGATATGTGAGTAGATCTCTATTCCATCCTCTGATTGTGTTGCTTCAGAAGATTCAGAACATTTTTCAAAGAGAAAATAAACAAACAGATTTGAACCTGCATTCAATAAAGCTTTCTATTTATAATTAAAAAAAACAAACAGTCAAGTCACAATGGATTGTGGAAAACCAAAAGAAAAGAAAGTTCAGGGAAGTGCTCAGAGTTTCAAGAAAGATGGTATTATTATTTCCCCTTTGATACCCTGGTGTGAATTTGCCAGAGACATTTGTCTAAAGTAATAGCTTTGTCAGTTATGTCATTGACTCACCATGGGAGACAGTCAAGGAGGGATTACATTTTTGGGCACTCTATCATTACAATTTGAGAACTGCTGACTTGAATATTATCTCCCAATAGGGAACAACGCTTCCAAAGCCACCCATGGTGATAACTGTGAATATTTCTAAAAAAAGAGGATGAGATATAAATGAAACCAAACAATTATTTTGAGGGTTTTTTTGACCCCCCCAAAAAAAACATGCAGGAATGTCAAGGTTTAAGAGCAGAAATACTTGTTTTTCTATCATCTTCCCACTAGATGAATATTTCACCTCCTGTTGAGCCATGATACGGCAGGATGAGACTCATTTTGAAAGACACAGCATCTTTTCTTATCAAAGTCAAACAGCTTGTGACTTCAAATAAACATTTGTTCATTTGAAGTTTATCAAAAATGTGATTTCTTGCTGCACATGGGGTCAAATACTTAACAAAGCAAATTTTGAGTACTCAGTGACGACTGCAGCACTAAAGCCAAAAATGGGCAGAATACAAGATTGCTGAATGATTCGCTGTTGCCTCTCCCGACCTATTTATAGACTGTATTTCAATACTTTAGATCTGATTTTATTCTGTTTATATATGCTCCCAGTGGGCTCCATTAAGACAGCAAAAACCACAAAATCCATATATCAATTTAATACTGACCAAACTCAGCTTAAATCCCATAGAATCTGGGTAAACTGTGAGGCAGAAATCTCAGGCGTAAAATGTGGGATTTGATCATTTCATTGTTCTTAAACAGAGACATTGACAATACAGCTTACGATTTTTGGTTTTTGTAAATTCATGATACATGTCTTTATTTTATTATTTATTTCTATTAAAAAAAACCTTCCTACGAGTTTCCTTCAGTAGCCATCAGACACACTTGTTACTGTTTTAGTATTCCAAGTATACACCATCACCTCAAAATCTAATTAGTCTTGTGACATTTTTCTTTTTTTTCTTTTATTAATTTCACTTATGTAAATGTGATCGTATGGAAAAAACATTGATGCCTGCATTCATCTTTCTTTCTTTATTTGATTCTGTAGACCTTTGGAAAATTTCAGATTTTGGCTTTTTTTGGCTAAATATTGCTCTTTACTTGCTGGCAGAAAATTAAAAGCTCCCACTGTGGGTCACAGTCAAGAATTCGTGCAGAACAAAGCCCCCAACCCATGAGTGAATTGTTTTTTTTTTTTGTTGTTGTTGTTTTTTTTTCTAATTTTTGTACAGATTAGACAAACATAATCTAAAAGTTAATTAGAAGGCTTTAGAGGCGCTAGTGGGAGCTTTCTGTTATCTTCACGCAGTGCTAAGCTGTTGGTCCCTACATCTCTGAAGCACTTTATTTTTCAGATGTTAAACAATAACACTCTGTAGTCTTATGGCTACAGGTATAAAAGTTAGTTACCCAACATTAGTGCATGATAAAGGTTCATGTATGAGTACTTTTCATAATCGTATTACTTATTTTAGTAACTTCAGTCGAAAGAGCATCAGATTTTGTGAATAGAAGATTTCAAATTGCTTTTATTTTTAAAAGGGGGATGCAAAATCTGTTCCAAAAGATCAAGGTCAATATTGAAATGCCCTTACAAAGAGGTGAAGCTTGGGGCTCTTTCCTTTAATCTACTTTTTAGCTAAATAGCAACATTATACATTTTGCTTGTTGCTTTTATCTCAATAAAGGTGTCTTTGAGTTTCAGTGAGCATTTTTTTTCTGAAGATTTATTTTTTCTTCCCAATGGTTTCACAAAAACATGTTTCCTGCAGTAATTGCTATATTAGTTTCTGGACTCATGGAGTGCTAATTCACTACTATTGTGGAAGGGGATATTTGATAGACACTGAGGTGGACTGTATGCCTAAATAAATTGAATATTTTTCTAAAGACTACTGATGATTTAGTTTTCCAACAATTTTCACTTTTAAATGGAAAACTACAGAATAGAACATGAGGCATGGGAGATATCAATTTAATACAACTCAATTAATTTTTATTTGCAAAGCACCAACTCATAACAAAAGTCATTTTAAAGGACCTTTCAGAAATATCATGACAATTTGTAAAAAGTGAAACATTTCCTACCAAAGGAGCCAATTACGACATGACTGTATTTGTTTTCCAAATAACTATCTATTCTGGTAGTTTGAATATTTTTTTCATGATGAAGAACCGATGAAGACAAACCACTGGATTCTGACAGTTTTCTCTCTTTTTCATTGACACATGGGGATGTAACAACTGATTGTTATGTGGAAGGATTTTTACTTGTTTATTCTTTTTGTCTGAGATTAAGACTTCAAGAAAACATACTATACAATATTATTGTCAGACTAAGAGGAAACAAAACAACTAAAAGGATTTGTATCCCAACACGAGGAAGAGAGACCACATGTGCAAATGAAATAATCCTATCACTGCCAACAAAATGGTAAATAAAGTTTAATGCAGGGAACTCCAAAGCTGAGGGGTCGTAAGAGCAAAACTTTCCTTTCAAAGCATTGAAAGTGTTTGCAGAGTTATAACCAAGAATCTGCCTCATGAGGCTACAACATTTCAGCATACCATGAAGGGCTTTATAAGTGATCATTAAAATCTCAAATTCAAGTCTGAAGCTGAGTGTTAGTCTCTAAAGAGCAGCTAGAGTTCTGTGATTTTGTATCTTTGAGTCACTTAGGAGTTGAGCAGCACTGTTTGTCTGTCATTTATAATTTTGGGCTTACTTCTAAAGAGACAATTTTGCAAAAATCAAGAGACAATATTGTCAAAGCATGTGTGATCCATTAGAGATCTTAAACATAGTCTTAGTAGGATGAAACATGCATACACAATCTCTATACACAATCCACTGCAATTTTGGGTTTTACAAATTTATACAGGAACACAAGTGTCCTATTATTATTGTTATTTTTATACATGGGGGACAAACAGCATTTACATCAAGGAGAAACATTCTTTTGTGTTTTGCCTTATAATAGTGATGATGAATGTTGTATCTATATTTTAATGTGATGTTGATGAAGTACATAAAGATCTGAAAAAGTAGGCCAAGTATGGAGGATTGTGAACATTTAGTGAAGCTAGAAATTACTGAAGTATTTTGAAAAGAGATACTGTGAAAAGATGCATCTTTAGAAAGCAAATACTGTCACAGTTTTTGTGCAGTGATAAGTGATGCAAATTAGTTGAAACATCCTTGTTAAATGGAGCTTTTTGTCTGTTGTTTGCATGTCTCACTCTGCCTGTATGGCTTTTTCACAGCCATGCATGTCAGGTCAAATGGTCATTCATAAAATGTTGATTCTGCACGTTTAGCTGTCTCGTTGAGTTCTTTTTGATGAACCAGCCCCACCACTGTCCTGATGTCTGATGAAATAAGACTCAACTCCTATGATGCATGTGCATATTTCAACTGTATTCACACTAGAGGTCATTCTGTTAAATAGTTTTTACAGCAGATCAGACTTAAAAGTATTGCTTGTGCATTGACCAAAAACAGCTTGCTGTGTTTGCAATAATAGCCACTGAGTTATAGAGCAACTTACTATTTTTAATGTAACAATACATCCCTCTATGCTTAGAGAGATATGCATGTACAAAAAATACTTCATTCACAGAGAAACCACAAAGGAAAAGGGTATTGCACTGTAAGCGAGTTTTTAGTCAATGATATATGTTACTTATGACCTGAACTAGAATGTCAATTGAGGATAAAGTAGGTCGAGCAGTAAGTGACTGCTGTGACTATTCATCAACTAGACACAGCTCCTGGGATGTGGCACAGTAGTATCCCTGGATTACACCAGCCATCTGTTGATCTGCTACAGTGTAGTAGACATCCTAAGAATTTTATCTATCTTTGGCATAATTTTAAGTATATCTGCAAAAAGGTTGAATACTGTAGACATAAATGTGTTTTTTACAAAGTCAGAGATTTGTTTGAAATGAACTATTAGGTGTTTTCAATCCTTTTAACAGTTACTATGTAGTAGTAGTAGTAGTAGTAGTAATGATACATTTTATCTTTTTACTTTTATAACAATTTATTCACCCATACACACCTATACACTGATTTGGACCGTCAAGTTATGTGAGGTTCAGAGCCCTGCCTAAAGACAGTTTGACTTTATATCAGCATTTTACCATTATGGTGTAATCCATCTGATTGACATAGGATCACTACTGTATTTTGACTGAGCCACTGTCAAAAGTCTATAGTATGGGATGCAAGTTGGAGCAAGTGGTTTGCATTTTTCCCTTGTCCTGGGTTAAACTCCCAGTCAGGGACTTTGTACAGATTTTAATATATTCTCCCCATGCATGTATGGGTTTTCACTTGGGTAGTCTTGTTGCCTTTAACTGACCAAAAAATATATGTTAGGTCATCTGGGAAATGTAAATTGGCCCATGGTGTTTGCATGTGGATGCTTGTCTCTATCTGGCCCTGTGATGGACTGGCATCTTGTGTAACCTCACCACTCCCAAAATTACAGCTGGAGATAGAAGCCAGCTCCTCTGTGACCCTGCACAAAAACAGGCAGATATAGAAAATGTTGGGATAGGTTACACAGTGTAAGATGTAAAAAAGGCTTTTGTTGCATTTTATAAAGGCTGATGATGTATTTTCATTTTTGGTTTCACATTTGCATGAAACAAATTAATTTTTAATGCCTATTGATGCCATTATTTAGTGTTAGCATTTGAATATCATACAATGTCCTAGAAATGCACAGCTGAGGCTACTTCTACAGAAATCAGTGCACTGCATCAAGAGCTGTGTATGCAGCAATGCATATTCAATTTAAATGTACATAATATGATTTCGAATTTTTGTTAGATTTTTATTTGTTACTGGGCCATATGTGAATTAAGATGATTCAAGTTAATCATAAAGTTAAAGGTTTCTCATCAAGGATAAGGTTCTATTTTATTCATGAGAATTTTCTCAAGAGCTATCTATAATAAATGGTGAAGCTATGGCCTTTTTACCGTGAGGTTTCAACTTTAAAGAAGGCTGCCTCTATACCAAATGTAAGATTCATATAAAAAGACATCTGGAGTACCTTCAAAGAAAAACCTGCATCCTATTTGTTAGATCTTTGCACACAGATTTGCCTCTAACCTTGACTTCAAAGCATAGATGTCGTTAGACCTGGGCATCCGGGACTTTAGCCATGGCTGTTTATGAAAAGCCCTGGATCTCATTTGAAACATTTTGTCATGTGACTGGGTAAAATTTTTGTTTACAAAACACCAAATTAAAAATCCTAGACATTCTCACTGTTAGGAGATGTTACATTGGTCTATTTGCTGTCATCCTGTGTTACTCTTAAGAACCAATGAAAACACAGCCTTCCTCTTCTTTGTAGTCATTGATTCCAAGCATAGCTGTCAGAGAGCTGAAAGACAGCAAATTGGATTTTTGGTGTGGGCAGGACAAAGGCTATCCAAAGCATCACCATTATTATATAACTAAGTTCATAGAGTACAATTACAACAATGAATATAAGGAGTTTCTTTAAGATAAAAAACACTCTGGGCGTCATGGAAGCAGTGGATCAAATACAGCAGGCATGATGAGACTGAGAATAAGTCTCTCTTTGCTCATGAAGCTGAGTTTGGAGCTGAGGCTCCATCAGATACAACACATTTTTGCCTGGGTTAGTGGTAGGACAACACACTAAAGCAAACGGGATTTTGACTGAGTTGTGCGTTGAAACTGCTGAGGGCACCATTGCGGGTTGCCTACTACAGTAAATCGTTCATAATAACGAGGCTGGTGCTGTGGAGGGTTGTAGAGTCGACAGGTCGAGCAGCTGTTTCAGAGCCCTGGAGATTTTGTTGTCCTTTGTTGGAGGAGCGACCAGAGAGGATCGAGGCAAGAGTAGGTTTGGGTGAGGAATTTTCATAGCATTGGGGCACACGTCTGGCGCCCTGACAGCTAGAAGCCTTGTTCTGTTGTTGCGGCTGCAGCATCTGTGCACTGGATGTCGCTGTGGTGTTTGTGTTCCATATTCAAACTTTAGGTCTTTGCAAACTGATAAAAATGAATTCTTATTAAAATTTCTGAGGTAATAAATTGATCTGACCATAGATTATTTTTCAAAATCTTTCCAATCACAAGAACAAGAAATCCCAGGGTATAAACTTTGCCAAAGCTTTAAAAAATGCACCAGCTTCTCAGAGTTCTTCTTTACCTCTTCTCTTAATGTTTGATACAGAAAATCAATCAGAAGCAGTATTTCAATATGTTTGCCTTCCTTTCTCCTTCTCTGAGTTTTGGGCAAGGGCAGGTATTGCAGGAGGGTCATACTTCTTTCTGTCTTCTCCTTTAATGAGACAAATGAGCAGACACTGCTGCTGTTTGACCATGCATGCTTAAGCAGTTGGAGATGGAGGAACAGGAAGTGGAGTGTTTAAAAATGACACATCTTTGCTCCATAGATTTAATGTGGTTTTGTTTTTTACTGCTTTTCTTTTATAGATTATGATAAAATGGGTTAATGAAAAACAACATGTTTCTTTTGATATATAGACACATATTTATTGTCTCCTGATAATGATTTATCCTAACCCATTCACTTAAAAAACACATTGTTTCCTGTCAAAAAGAAAATGTAAACGTTCTGCAGTAGTTTTGATCTTTATTTTATTGCAGACATTAAATATTTTTATTTAGATTTAACTTGTATTGTTGATGATATAATTAGTACCAGAATATTAAAATGTCAAGCTGTTTATTCTGAAAAAGCAAGAACTTGATTTTCACATTGAGATGATAGGTAGATAGTTGGGATTTTCCAGTCAAAAGATATTGTTCCCTAATTTTTGGCTGGCATAGTCAAACTTAAATTATTTAGATCTAGTTTGAGTCCTAAACTGGTATTTATATTTCCCTGGAGCATGTGAATGTGAACTATACAACACAATTACAATGAAGGCTTTAAATATCATATGCCTGACATCTGAGTACCTCTGCAATGCAGTGAGGAAAACAACCTCTGTTCATGCTGTTCCTTAGGTTAGTTTCACGATCAGCATGGTCAAAAAATTTTGCTACATTATTATTTATTTGAATGGTGGATCATTATATTACCATATACTACAGTAGGTACATGTACATATTTATGAAACTATTCTTACATAAATCACAGGTGTCAACATATTGACCACTTGAACAGGAACTACATGAATCACAACTTCAAACTGAAAAAGCTTTGAAGTTGTAAATGTAAACCCAACCAAATGCAATGATTTTAAAATATAATAAATCCACATTTTATTCTTAACAGATTAAAAACAACTTAACAGATGCAAATAATTGCTCATTCTGAATTTTAAGGCAGCCAGTGATCTCAGAAGTTGAAGCAGGGTGATTTTAGCTTTAGTTTAGCATCCCCACTTCTTTGAATATGTGTCTTTAAACATCTGGGAAGTGAGGAGACCAGCTGCTGGAGGTTTAGGAGAAAAAGGTTGCCTTTTTCTTTTTTGATGCAGGATTCAAGCTGCTTAACAACCCTGGACTCTTATGGCTGGATTTTTGATGGCCTGATGCTGCAGATGTTTTTTTTTTCTTTTTTGGATAATGACCTGGACTGCAGATAGGTCATTTTAGAATGTAAACCCATTTCCTGTAAAGTCATGCTGTTGTGATGGATATACTGTAGTATGTGCTTTAGCATCAGCACCATCTTTCTGAAATTTGCAAGGCCTCCTTTGCAAGTCATGTTGTCCAGATGGGTGCTCTATAACCTCTATATGTATTTTAAATAATCAGTGGGGCTTTTCCAGATGTGTAAGCTGCCCTTACCATAAGCACTAATGCAACCCCATATCGTCAAAGATGCAGGCTTTTGAACTACCCTCTGATAACAAGCTGAATGGTACCTTTCCCCTTTATCCACAGGATACAACATGCATGAAATAGAACAGTTTCCCTCTTTGCCTCTGACCATAAAAAACAAAACAAAACAAAGCTTTGGCCAAGTGAAGCTGTAGGTCTTTCTATAAATGGTGGGATCTCTATGATTTCACATAAAAAAATATTTTAAATTAAATTCATATCTCGATATTTGTCATCTAAATCTTCAACATATCTAAATCTTCAACATATATATATGTATATATATATTTTTTTTTTTTTTAAAGTAGTAACCAAAGACACACTTGTAATTTACTGCCTTGAGTGCTAAATGCACTTTTATAAACTAGCAACAGCACATGTGCATTAAAACAGTTCACTGAAATTGAAATACAGATTGAAAAACTATTTGCCCCCTTCCTGATTTCTTATNTCTTTTGCATGTTTGTCACACAAAATGTTTCTGATCATCAAACACATTTAATCATCACTGAAATAATGTAATTAAAATATATATAAAATTAGTACGACTGAGAGCTATGGGAACAAATGTCTAAACAGAGTTATGGCTCTTTTTCTGTTTGGCTACAATACTGAAAAGAAACCTGGGATTGTTTATGTTCTCCTTCATAAAGAATAAATAATAAACATTTTTTAGCCATGCAAAGAGAATTTTTCTATGCTATTGTCCTTCCTGACTAAATGTGATTCCTCGAAATCACCAGTACGGCTGGTTTCTAAAATGCTGTAAGAGAGATTACAGCATTTTAAAAACCAGCTTAAAAGCTGTGAAATCAACCAAGGAGTCACACTTTAATTGATTGCCTCCTTTGGGACCACCTCATTGTGTTGTGCACAAACAAGGCTATTACAATGTCAACAAGATGATCAGCTTGTGTGAAATAAAGATTAAGATAGCTGTCTTTTGTTGGCCATACCATTAAACAAATTTAAGTCATTCTTTAAATTTGGTAACAAGATTCTCTGAAAAACCAACTATATTGACATTTACTTTTAAATAATGTTTAAGAATTAAGCTCAAAGATTATTAAAACATGATTGAATGTTTTATTAAGCTGTTAACTGCTGAGAGAAAAGTTGATAAAAGTGAGTTGATCTTTGGGTACTGCATTTCTGAAGGATGGATTGGCTTAATTGCCTATGTTCATACTGGTTTGCGATAATCCCTTCTTAAATTCAGTAACTTGCCATATATTTAGATGGAGCAGTGTTTCAAATTATGTATCGATTTACAAATATTTTTTGTTTTGGTAAACCTCTCAGAGCAAACTAACGTTCTTAAAGAGCTATTCCCTGAAAGCTTGACATACAGCAGATGATCCACTGAAAGATGATGCTTCTCTTGAATCTTGCATCAGCTGTTTCATTGCTGATTTTTTTTCTCTGTAATGCTACTCTGTGATTTTTCAGTTGTTGTGTATTGACTCCAGTTGGGTTTTAGGGCCAACACCTTTACTGTAGAAGTAAGCTGGTATTGGTTCAAGTAAGTTATCCACAATTTTATATTCATAGGGTTATATTGTGGGCCTTTAAGTAGCCATGAGTATTCAACTGTTTACAATTAGCACATAAAAATTATGCATGAACTGAGTCACTATCCTTATATACATATATTGTTTTATATCTTTTGTTTGGAAGTGGGATTCAAATAGATTTGTGTTGTTTTCTAAAACCATTATGACCATCACATGACCAGTTATTGTTGGCAGATGAGTTAATCTTATTTGTTAAATCAACATTTTTTTTACATTTTTAACATAATCTGCACTGGCATAAAACTCATAGGAGCTGCATTCTATTGACTGTCTCAACAGGAAATTATTTATTTTTCCCATTTTATTTTTTAGAATGCCAGTGGGTTGAATGAATCAGCTTGAAGGTAATTTTGCACATCACTGACATAAAACATGTTTAGCTTTTTCACAGAGAATTACACATGCTGTGGTGTGAGCAAAGAAAATTGGATTATAAAGGGTACATTTTTATCTCATGTGTCAACAGGTTATAATTCCTTGTGGAAAAACAGTGACAAGAGAATAATAGTACGCATACCCCAAGAATTCAATCAAGAAGGAGACACATGATTGGGCATTTTGACATAAGCTTATATAATCAAAGGATTTTTTTCAGTTATAGGATAAGGTAACATCATTTTAATACCTTCATTAAATTGAGCGTTGTCCAATGTTTGCCAAAATCAGGAACTAAACTGAGCTAAATCAGAGCCATACTGTGTTTTTCTTTTTAAAAAAATAAGAGTTAATCAAAATGAAAAAAAAAAAAAAAACTGAAATCAAAGTTTTAATCTTGAACTTTGAAAACAAAACAAAACAAAAAATTAAATAAAAGAAATAAAGATATACTTTCTTTCAGTTTCAGTGTAAATGTAGTTTTAAAAATTTCATACACTTCATGTGCATTTTTCCGTGCATTATTTTTTTTTTAAATTTGATATTTTTTGTCATTTTAAGATTTGATGTTTTTGGATGTTTTTTTTTTCTCAAGTTCAAAACCTTGTATTCATATTTCAAATTTGTTTTTCAGTTTCTGATAAGTATGCATGTATGTATTTATTTTTATTCTCAAGATGTAAATCTGTGTACCCTTCAGTCACTGATTATTCCATTTCAAAATGAAATCTGAAAAACAATATGTTGTTGTTACAATGGAAAAAAATCACTGCTAAGACAACGCAACCTGTTCAAGTGTAACCCAGATTCTCATCCAATGACTGCTAGAGATAGGCATCGGCTATGGATGGATGCATGAACTAAACTTTGGTTACTATCTGGCATGAATAATGTCCCAAACAAAACGTGAATAATTAACCACAGTAGTTTTACTTTAAGAACCCCTTATACTTAAAGAGGCCCTTCCATTAAAAATGGCTTTTCTGGGGTTTCTGTTGAACATTTTATCTCCACAAGTGTTCTTACCTTCATAGTGGGTGTGAAAGCAGGTCAACAACTTCTCTTTCAGTTTTAATCTTTCAAACTACGCAGGTGGCGATAGCACCCAAGTTTTCCCAAGTCCAAATGGCCTGTATCTGTTTCGTCACAACTCCTTTGTTCGTTAGTATTCGGCAGCTCTCGCAGTTGAAACCACGCCTAGCATGCTGCTAGCTAAAAGCTGTAGCATAAGACGTATCAAACAGGAAGAGAGTACGTCTGATGTTGCCATGCGCAGTGGGGCAAGAAACAGTATACCTTGCTCTCATAGGCTAGTTTGTTAGCCAATCTGAGTCCAGCAAATTCAAATACTGAAAATGAACAAGCTGCTGTTCGAGGTCTGACGAAAGGAGCCGGAACCACCCGAATTTCCATGCAGAGAGATTGAAAGGTCTGTTGATCAGTGTTTCCTAACGTTTTTTAGAAATAAAATGTTTAATTTTACTGGTTAATACTTAACGCTACGGGGACGCCGTTATCGTCGACGATGCCAGGGATCTTGTTGTGTTTAATCGTACATAGCTTCCGAACCATAAGAGATAGAAACTTACTTGTTTTTCCCTCTAAATTGGGAGAATCCAAGCTTTCAGACGGTAGTTCCGGCATCACTTTAGCCCATTCACAAGGGATACAGTGTTGTGTCAAAGTCGGTGTTCCAATCAGAGCCTTTGTCTTTTGCGCATGACGCGCGGTTGTCAATTTTTTTTTTTCTTATTCATTGATATTTAGTGTGGGTTTTTCTTGAATAAAGTGTGATATTCTAATTTTCGCCTAATTTTTTTTTATTTTTTATTCTAATACTCTTTATTTCAAGCAAAGGAGCCTCATTTACACAGCAGTTTATGATATTTCAATTCAAAATAAAAAAAACAAGGTATAGGACATTATGGGGCATTGAAAGGTGGTGTTTTAGTAGCATTTAAACAAAAAAAGTCAAAAGTTTATTTCTCCAAAAAACCCTTGGTCCCCAGAGGGTTAAGAAATAACCACAAACATTGTTTTTATGAATATTATTCCGCATTCCCTCTGGAAGTTAATAAGTAAGGTAAGACAGAACAACAGATGACAAATTATTTAAATCTAACGGGAATGTCTGTTATCCCTGCTTTCAACTTAACGCGCAACAGATACACATTAGTGATGCATGATACGCAGCTGATAGCCGCTGTTAAATTCAATGAGACCCTTTCCACTGCCCGCAAAGCAGCGCACGTGAAACACATCCTAGAAGTGTAGTGTCGCGAGCATTAAACGGCAGTTCTTTTTTATAAGCAGTACGCTTCTAAAATGTGTCAACTTCAGCAGTTTAGTTTGAACTAGACAGGAAATCAGGCATTCATCCCCAGAAGTTTCAAAATAAAAGGACAAGTGCGGATTTCCATTTGCAGGACTACGAGAAAATACAGTACCTGTGAAGGGTTTGAAGTCCGTAGGTGGTGTGAAAATAAGCCAAATACTTTCTGGATACATGGTGTCATCTTTCTCCCTGCTTGTTGTTGTGTGTACTGACAAAATCATGCGTGTTTTTGCTATTCTCATGAGATTTCGTGATCTACCATGACCAGTTGGATGTGACGGTACGCGAGTGATTTACGCGTGGGAAGTGCTCCCGGTAGAAAGGGACGCGCTGCTGATTGGGCGAGCAAAATGTTTCGCGCTACCAACGCATCTACTGGAAAGGAGGGGTGACAGTGGCATTTGAAGGATCGGTTATTTAATCAACTAAACTACAATTATGGTTTGGGGCATTTTTAAACAATCCGTCCCTTTGTAGGCTCACTTGAAAAAAAAAAAAAAACATGTATTTTTGTGATTCATGAGACAGAAAATAAACCACTGTGTGAATCTGTTTCTAGTGTAAACCCTCTTGCTTGTGTGTTTTTCGATACTCCAAACACTCATTCAATTTAAATTGCACACCTGGACAACATCTGGATTGCAAGTCCAGAAAGACACATATTGCTTAAGGGAAAAGCAGCTGGATTACCTGTGGAATTGACACTAATGTCTGTCGGGTTGGTTCTGAGTGAAAATGACATGCATTCCTAATGTTACCCATCTGCTTTCCTTCCATAGGAAAGACCTCTCTGTCAGAACTGGTGATAAACTTTTCACCCTGCCTGGTCAAATCACTTTTGTGCCATTTGTTCAAACAATCTGCCCCCCCCACCCCCCATTTGATTTAATGATGCTGAAGTAAAAAAAAGGTTACGTATTTTTTTCTTTTAACACCTCTGAATTCCAAAGTTGCAATCATAAATAGGCACCTTCAGGCCAGTTGGATTTCACCAGCATCTGTCCTTCATCTTATTGCTCACACATGCCCTATTATATGTTTGGCAATCAGTTTAATGGCCAAAATAAAATCCTCAACTGCTCTCAGCAGCAGCAGCTTCAGTGTCAATGCAATATTTGGGGGTGGAGGAGAGAGAGAAATCAGCAGAAGCAATTAGGATGGTGTTTAAACTTGAAAGTGCAATTGGCTACAATTCCCTAACTATCTAAAGTATATTTGCAAAAAAAAAAAAAAACAAGACACAAAACAAACAAACTAAAATGACTGATGGCCAAATCATGTCAGGTGTGTGTGCGCAACTGCAGCATCATAACTGATTAAATACTGATTAGATGATGATTACTGTTGCATTGTGTTTTAATCCAGGTTGGTTTAATTGTTATTAGAAAACATTAACAAACATTTAAATACATTGCTTTAGTAACTTAAACTCCACTAGGATGTCAATTTCACTGGTAATCAATAGAAAACAGAGTAACAAGAGTGTACTCATAAAGAACTGTAGTACATATGAACACACACCCACACGCACCTACATTCAACTTTTCTGGTGTCCAGTTTGTTGCATGTGTTTGGTGTCTGTCCTCTGGAGAAGACCATCTGCTCCCTCCTATTTATTGCCTCTATCCCCAGTTGTGCTCTCTCCTTCTGGTGGTCTTCCACCCCCATGCCAAAGCAGACACCAATTAGAGAGTTGTGCGTTACACTTTTCTCTTCAGTCAAGCACTCATTATGTCATATTCATTTAGAGTTAGCTCTACTGTCTTCAACTCCAGTGGGTACTTTCAAGATTTTTAAAACACCCACAAACTGTTGGGGTCTGAAAGAAAATAGTGGGGGAGGATGGAATAAAAACAACAACGATTTGCAGATTTATTATTATGTCCCAAAATTCCATAAGAACATTAGTGTATGATGCTATGTTTAAGTTTTGGAGGACCGATGGAGATTTTAACCAACTGAACTTCACAACATCCACACTGTGAATGAAACAGTGAAACTCATGCCTTGCTGGTCAAAAACAAGCAATAAATTATAATACGCCATTTATTTATCAATTTTTAAAATTCAGTTTGCATTCCTGTATTCTTTTGTTCTGGGTTTTCTTTAGTACCCAGTTTCATATTGTATTTTATCACAATTGGTTTATATTTGTAGTTCTCAGATTCTTACATCACATTTACAAGCTCCTAAACAATTGTTTAAAAATGAAAATAATTTCCTTTTAAAACGTACAAAGTAGATGACAAAACATAATTTCATTTCACATGAAATAAAAAAACAATGAAAATGACAAAAAAGAGATTATGCTTAATTACTAGACAAAACAGAAGGTATTTGACATTTTATTTTTTTTCTTGTTGGCTTTTAAAAGGTTCATTGGCCACCAGAGAATTTTTTCCTTAATACATTTCTACAACCTGCCAATAATTGTTTTCAATTTAAATTTTATTGTGAAATTTTGAACTACATTTTAATTGCAACTATACAATGGATAGACTTTTAAAACCTAATGAGAATCCTATATGCATCATTTAGACTGTGCTGTTCCTGTACATGTCCCATGTGGTTTTCCATTTATAGCGATATGACACTGATACGTAACAAAAGTGATCCTATAGACCTGTAGAGAAGCAACATAAATTCACATAAAGGTGTAGATTCAAATACAGTTATATACACTCAGTTCAATACAATTGTAATATGACTAGAGTCAATGAATTATAAAATGCCAATTATTGAAATATGTTTCATACAAAGAAACCAAAATTCTGCTTTGAATAGAGATTTCAAGATAATCCCCATCCTAAACAGCATAAACTGGGGACAATGAAATAGGAATAACTTCCTTCTAACAGAAAGAAGTCTCCAGCAGCTCAGAAGTGGGCTCAGGATTAGAGGCCTTTTACTTCAACACTAGGGTTTGAGAGGGAAAGGAAGAGTCTGATAAATTCTAAATTTGGTCTTTATTTCCTCAAACCAATAATTCCTGTGTAAATGCTCATGATTGGTTTGCAACAAGCTTTTCGATAATTTCTATACTGTAGGTAGACCAAAATCAGTTTTCTTACAACAGCATTAAAAGCCGGATGGGGCATATAGTATTAATGCTCTAAAGACACATTGATCAGGTCTAATATGGGGGTGTTTAATTAGGGAAAACCTCCTTCCTCCTTAAATAACCCGGTTGGGTAATGGTTTAGATAAAGATGTTGTATTTGTCAACTCAGAGAGCTCAGCAGGACTGATAATTATCTAAACACAAATCAGGTGCCGTTTGTGAGTTACTGTTATTAGAAGTGGAACCAAGTTCCACCTCTTTAACTTCAGATGGCAGTGCAATAATCCATTAACAACAGCTTAATTGATAAAAGTAGATATGTGTTAAAAGTATGTGTACATGACAAGATAAGTAATATGTTTAATTTTCAGATAGTTGTGTCTCTATCAGTCTCAAGTTGTGTTGATAAAATGAACAAAATGAGGAAATAGAATTTATAGTAGAGAAAACAATAACACTATATCTTATTTTCTCTATAGAACAATGTGTGGGAGTTGCAGCATGTGTTTTTATTTACATGGATTTAGATACTATATGATAGTGTGTGCATAAAAATTGTAGAAGGAAAGGAAATGTGTAAATTCATGAATGCTTACAAATGCACTGAGTGTCCATGGCTAGACATTACCTTTTCTTGACATTGCAATTAAAGTTCTGGTGCTGCAAGTAACCTTCTATTTACTGTCCAGGGGAAGCAATAAATTGCTCCCATATTTGTCACAATAAAGCAGCCATCAGACTCCAGAAGGTAGGTGTGTGTGTGTATGAATCTTGATGCCGAGCAGCTGTCCAATTAACTTTGTATGGTGGATATGCACCCATGGCACAAGCACGCCACCTTCTCTGGGTAAGGCTAACAGACTGTACTCTGAAATGACACTGACACCACAGTCATAGTATGTGTTTGCAGAACTGCAGTTTGTGACAGAGAAATCTAGAGGAAGAAATGTAATCTTCATATAAAAATATAATATATATAATAATACAAATCATTGTATTATTATAATACCTGACATAGTTTGACACCTTGTGTGTTTTGGCTTTGTCTTTTCTTTTTTGTTCTAAGTCTGCGATAGGTCTACATTAGCCCAGAATGATCAAACAAAAGACTGGCAGGTGTTATGCATTTGCCAACTTTTTAGATACAAAAGATTGATGCTGGGGTATTTAGTTGGTTATGGTTTGTAATGATGTTCTTAAATTTCCCTAAATCTCACATCGCCCCTCTTTTAATTAGTTTACACAAATGTGACAGATTACTTAACATAATTGTTGGGACAATTAGACTTTTTATGCAATTGTAGGCATGTACTAGGATATCACCATTTTGAACAGAAATTTGGGAAACTGAATGACTAAATATTTTCAGACGTCTCACTACTATGGTTTAGAAAGCAATCAACATTAAATTTTAAATTGGTGTCACTACAAGTATCATTATTGTAAAGCTATCAGAGAAACATCCATATTGTGCCATCTAACCACGTTTGAAAATATTGTTGTTGTTTTTTTTGCAAAATTGTAACATGAAAAGTGACCCTTTAAAGTAACTTTGTTATTTTGTTGATTTAAATGCAAAATCAGCTTTTTTGTATTATGTATTTTCTGTTTTCCATTTTTGCTTTACGTAGATATACCTCCCAATTTTTTTTTTGCCAATTTCACAGTTTCTAATTACCTCACCTTTGTGAATGGGAATTAAATTAATGAATGGGTTTGGTTGTTTACTGTTAATTTGCTTGTGGTATTTCATTGCAGCACTTCACTGAATGTGGATGATTCTTTTGTTGACTTTTGTAGGTCTCAGTAGAATAAAATACAATTTACCCATAAAACTCATAAAAAATATGTAATGTGCAAAAGAAACAGCATTATTAAATGTGTTGAAGGTTCAATGGACTGACGAACAAAATAGACTGACGTGGCTGGTCAAAATAAATAACAAAAAATAAATCTGATAGTAAAAACATGCATATATAGAAAATCAAAAAACAAAGAAAAAGGATACATACCACTGCATTTTCCAAACATGTCCATTATCATAAAATGGTGGGGTGGAAGACTGAAGTATAGGCAGTTCTCAAAAGCACAAAGATTATAGTTAAATTAAAACACTGTGATACAGTGAGAAAAAAAAAAAGGAAAAAAAAAAACTTACATAAAAAAGTCATATGAGAACACAGGGAAACTCAAGGTTATGGAGGTGATGTTGACAGGAGGATCTGACAAACTAACTGAGAAAACTAAGTTGTATTATTATTGAGTGAGTGCAGCTGGGGAAGAAGGGCAATGAGCGCTGAAGATATCTGAAACTAAATTACAAAAAGACTGGAGAACATGAGAAGTGCTTGAATAAAAACAAAATGAGAAATTATGGACAACATAAAAAAAAACAGCAGAACCGGACAACACAAAGTAAAACAACAAAACCACTGAATAAAAATAAAGAGCACAGAAAAAACCCAGAAGCAAACACAAACTCCTTCAAAATAAAATCACCAGAAATCCTGACCCAAATCTTTTGAAAAATAAAACAAAGACAAACAAAAAAAAAACAAAAAAAAACAAAACATGACTGAATAATTATGCTTTAATTACATTATACAATAACATTTAAACATTTGAACATCATTGCATACAATAGTTGCTAAAATAAACCTAAAATAGACAAAAAAACTAACAGATGACAAAACCACCCTTATGTTACCATGATTAAAATGTCCCCACAATCATGGCATGGGTACAATTAGAATTGGAAATGTATTAATCACATTGTCATCATCTAAAATTGTTCTTATTCTTTGTCTTTATTTGATAGACTGGCAAAGTGAAGAGGTAACAGTCAGAGTATGGCCAGATCAGAGGTAGAGCAGAGAACAGAGCAGAGAAAGAAACGTGACTGGCGGCTCCGGAATAATGTTTGGACAGCTGACTGACGCCTTATCCAATACTCTTTGCACTTCAAATACTCTTCCTGTCTTTTAACTCTGTGATCGATCAGTTTCAGTCACTCAGGGAACAAAAATAAACCTGTTCTACAGTAAAAATATATTCCTTCAACTGATGTTACGTCTGTATTTTCATTTTCTCTCTTTGCTAGAAAAAAGCAGAAGACAAACACAATGTAATAATAGTCAGCTTTTACTCATCCTCAGGATGTTAACTTACGCTGTTTTATGATATTGCTGGTGGTGTCTCAGAGCTGTATTAGGCATGATAATATCTGACACAAAGAGCAAACATGTTTGTCTAACTTATGAATGATTCTAGACACTGAGAGCAGAGTTTTGGAAACACGAGTTGGAAGTTATTGTTATCTCACTTAGGTTTCACCTTGAGTGCAATAATTTAACTCTTGTGAAAGATCAAAACTTGAGATTTTAATGAATTTGTTCGAAAGAATCTCTGGTAGGATTAGAAAAATCATCAAATCAGAAGATATTCACATTGTAAATATCTCACAACTTCTATATACTGGGGACTGAACCAACAACAATTAACAGAAATACATAAAACCAACACAACAACGACAACAAACCATGTCATTGCACACAGCAGAAGTTCCCATATAGGTTTTGACTTGCATTTGCAATTGTGACAATCAAGTTACTCTTTAGACCAATAATTTCTGTGCAGTCAATCCATTAAGACTTGTGAAAATTCACTGCTGATAATTGCAGTAAATATTAAGATATTAAAAATCAAATCCCTTTTTTGAGATTACAGAAAATAAACTGTACATTTTATTGTCCCCAGAGTTTATTACACTTAAACACCATATAAAAAAAATGAAACAACAGATCTAAAAATAAACCACACCTTGTTTTTATAGTGTTAAACTTGCGAAAGAGGTGAGTACATAAAAGCATTCATAAAAAGTGAGTTTATAAATTCATTATTTTTCTTATCAGCAAATAAGAAAGAAGATCTGATTGGATGCCAGTATCCACCATTTCAGCAGCACGTAAACAAAAACAAGACTTGATAGGCTATTGTCTGTCACATCTTTATGTATAGGAATACTGAATATATTGTGTTCCACCTTACTAAAGCATATACCTCTTAAACAGATGGTGCATAACATTAAAAGTTATAGTGTTTGGACTATTTTGCAGATGGGGATAGACCTGATATGGTTGCACTGTGGTACAAATTGACGCCTCACTGTGAGCTTTCAGCATGAAGTTTGTATCTTCTCCCTGTACATGTAGGTTTTCTGCAGGTAACCCTAACCCTCCCACAGACTCAAAACACATACAGTGGTGTGAAAAATTATTTGCCCCTTTCCTGATTTCTTATTCTTTTGCATGTTTGTCACACAACATGTTTCTGATCATCAAAAACATTTAAACATCAGTCAAATATAACACAAGTTAACACAAAATGCAGTTTATAAATGATTGCTTTTATTATTTAGGGAAAAAAAATCCAACCCTACATGGCCCTGTGTGAAAAAGGAATTGTTCCCCTTGTTACAAAATAACCTAACTGTGGTGTATCACACCTGAGTTCAATTTATGTAGCCATCCCCAAGCCTGATTACTGCCACACCTGTTTCAATCAAGAAATCACATAAATAGGAGCTGCCTGACACAGAGAAGTAGACCAAAAGCACCTCAAAAGCTAGACATCATCATCACAGCATTTCAGAATAAGAACATCATACCAACAGTAAAATATGGTGGTGGTAGTGTGATGGTCTGGAGCTGTTTTGCTGCTTCAGGACCTGCAAGGCTTGCTGTGACAGATGGAACCATGAATTCTTCTGTCTACCAAAACATCCTTAAGGAGAATGTCCGGCCATCTGTTCGTCAACTCAAGCTGAAGCCATCTTGGGTGCTGCAACAGGACAATGACCCAAAGCTCACCAGCAAATCCACCTCTGAATGGCTGAAGAAAAACAAAATCAAGACTTTGGAGTGGCCTAGTCAAAGTCCTGACCTGGATCCTATTGAGATGCTATAGCATGACCTTAAAAAGGCGGATCATGCTAGAAAACCCTGAAATAAAGCTGAATTACAACAATTCTACAAAGATGAGTGGGACAAAATTCCTCCAAAGCACTGTAAAGACTTGTTGGAAGTTATCGCAAATGCTTGATTGTAGTTATTGCTGCTAAGGGTGGCCCAAGCAGTTATTAAGTTCAGGGGGCAATTCCTTTTTCACACAGGGCCATGTAGGGTTGGATTTTTTTCTCCCTAAATAATAAAAGCCATCATTTAAAAACTGAATTTTCATTGGTGATTCAAAACTGCCCCTAGGTGTGAGTGTGTGTACGAATTGTTGTTAATTTTTGCATAGCCATGTGATGGGTTGATCTGTCCAGGGTATAATGGTGCCTCTTCTTCAACCCTGGAAATGACCCCCTACGGGAACAACCAGGTAAACAAAAATGATCAAATTATAAATGATGGAACGTCATGGTGGGTTTAAAAAGTGGTTGTTTTACCTTTTTTATAAACAAAACAAACAACTAATGTTCACCCCAGATTGCCATGCTTTTCAGCTAAATACAGAATTCAAATTATTACAAATACGTGTGAGCTGCATAAGGGAGCACTTGGTAGCAGTGTTGCCTTGCAGGTAGAGGGTCTCAGGTGTGGAAATTTCAAATTAGCTCCAGGTGTGAGTGTATCTGAATGTTTGTCCATTTTCATGTAGCCCTGTGATTGGCAGGCAACCTGTCCAGGGTGTAACCCTGTCACCCAATGGCTGCTGGCACTAGCTCCCCGCCACCCTGAATTGGGACAAGTGGGTACAGAAAATGATAGACTGAAAAATACACAACCAGTCAAAAGTTTTTCATTCAACTGAATGAGAAAGTATGTCCAAACATTTGACTAGTAGTGTACATATAATGTGTACTTATTGCTGACCTGTAGTGTAAAAGACAACTAACTAAATATATTTTCACTAAATGCTTCTCTCAGCCTCCACCAAGAAACTCTCTGGGTTTAACAGGTTAAATAATTTAAAATGTGATGAAATGGTTACAATTTGTTTAGTACATTTTTAAACTTGTTGAGATTCGACAAAGCATTTTAAAATGTTCCCCATTCACACATAATGTTCTGATTATATACTGAACTTATTACATGCAGCTCTTTTTACACTCAGTCAGAGACCCTTAAGCACATTTGGAGCAATGTGAGGTTCAATGTCTTGCCTAAGGACCTGTGAATAAGTGTGCTGAAGATGATCAATTCACCACTGAGTCATGACTGCACTGTCTAGCCATTAAGTAATAATTCAAAATACCAAAGGTTTCATAATAAGTCTAACTTTAAATAATATGTTTATTTAAAAAACACAGAGACAGGAATTGATATATTTATACCAGATATCTTGTCTGTACATGTCACTGACAAGCCCAGTACTTCAGCTTTCAGTACGAACACTGCATCAAATTTCAATTTCATGAAAAATATGTTTTGAAGGTGAATGAAATTGAGCTCTTGAGTTCCCAGAGCTTCTAAAGAGAGACAAGCCTCTTTCGGGATAGATAATCATAAGTTAAACACCAGAAGGTAAGAAAATGTCTGAAATAAGTGGAATAATATCAAGTGAAATCTTTTAAAAAAGACTCAGTTGACAGTAATTAGGTTTAAACTGAATGAGCCAGTTTACTTATCAACTCTGCAAGCAGGAATTATTTTGATTGACATGAAAATTATTGTTTTGTGTGAAACCCTTGGTGTGATTCTTATGGATCTTTATCTTTACATGTTTTGGAACATACTCACTATATATGTCATATTTAATCTTTACAGAGTTCAGTGTAGGATGAGCAACATCTTATTCACTTGCTTGGGATTATAGGAAATAACTCAGGAAAAATGGCCAATTTAATGAATTGTCTCACATTACAGTAATATGGAAAAGAAACATGGTACTGTCCAACATAATACTTTCACACGTGTCAGAAATGACTTTATTCAGCTTTCTTGATGATGGTATGGAATGAACAACTGTCAGCAACAAAGGCTTTTTTCTTTTTTATCAAACCAACATCTTCAGATTGGCACTTTTGATGAAAAATCTGTCATCAACCATAATATACAACTTTGTGATCACTCTGAGATTAACTGTATGGATGTTCAAGAAAGGAGGTTTCCAATTTGCACCTAGTTAGCACTATGGCAGGTGGCCTCAGGAGACGGAAAGATTGGGGTGGTGACCTTCCAGTGATGCTTTGTTGACAAGTATGATGGCATTTTGAAATAGACAATGTGAGAAGGCTGTTCAAATACACTGACAAAATGCACATACTAAATAATACTGTTTAAATGTTAAAAACAAAAAGACATGGCAGCAGTTTCTTATAAATATTGTGGCAGCTGTAAAAGCAATTACTATTTTTACTGTTGATACTACTGTTTAATGATATTTTTTGCTTTGAAATGTCCCCCATTTTACTAATAATCAGTACATGTTAAACATTTGATTTCCACATCTACCGTAATAAGGAAATTTAAATCTTCCTTTTTATTTAATAGAACATTTTTAAATGTATTCTGTGGTCTAATGATAACATGTCTGAACTTTGAAAATGATGCCCATGGACTGAGACAAAGTAAACTTTGTGATCCTGATCACAAATTATTGGTTCACAGTGATGGCATCAAAGAGTAACATCTTTACTGCACACAATCTGAAGAGACAGGAATATATTTGTAAGTTGGTTGATGCTGTTTAATGTGCAGCACCTAAGCAGTTAATTAGCAATCGAGCCTGCCAACTGACATAAATTCTGCCCCAGTCAATATGTCTGTGGTTTCTTGCTTGATCAGATAAAGGAGTAAAAAAAAAAGGTAGAAGTTTTCAAAGATAAGGCATTAGCAGTGAAGTTAATGTAGACTGTTGTTTAAAGACCAGCATCTAATTATTTTAACTTTTGAGCAATTGTGAGCAATTCTGTTTTTAATAAAAGCATTCTTTAGCAAAATATGGAAGTAAAATCCTAATCTACAGTATATAGAAAAGTAATCAAATTCTTACACATTATTGCTGCTTTTTGAAATCTGGAAGAACATTCTAGAGTTCAAAGCAAATTTGTGTTTCCTCTCATCTAAATACAATGCTTATCTGTCCACTTGAAAGTTAATTTATCAGGTTTACTTGTGTGTAAAGCATGACTGTTTTTGTAGCCATATAATTATACATCAGGTATCCCTGTCATCTAAAGGAGGATGGAAAAAAAACACTTAGTTTATACTAAGAAAAATACATTTTGCTCAGGGTTTAAAGTCTATCGAAACAAACTGAACACCTGCAGTAAATAATTCCAAGTGGAATGCAATGATTTAACAAAATGGATGGATCAGGAAACATCCTGAATTTTCCATCTTCAGCTACAACTGCTGTGACTTGTTGTAAAACACACTGAACAGCCTTTCAGACCAGCTCATAGCTTTTACCTGGAAACCACATAATGAATAGTATTGTTGTACTTTTGGCAATGATGTCTGAAATAGTGTGAAAAATAGTTTACTTTTCCTTTGTTTCCCATGAGAGTCGCATAAAGATGTCAAACTTCATTTGGTACCACTTAAATCAATTCTCCTTGACAAACATCTATAGTATAGAACAGTTTAACTAATTTAAATTCTAAATATGTATTTAACCTCTACAATATTTTATTTCTTTGACCTTTTCTTTATATTATATTTTACGTAAAAACAGACTACAAACAAAACATTGTTATGGTTACTGCTACCTCATTACACTTTTTAAAACAGGAATTGTACCACAAACCCTTAAAATTTTAATTGACTTGATCAGGTTGTAACACATAAAGGTGTTACAAATTTCAGAATTTGGTGTTTTTTGAGTCAAAGAGAAATATTGGAAAAAGTTTTTTACTCAAAAAATGCTTTTAACTAGAGGCTCAAAATTAATGTGTTAAAAATATGTTAATGCAAATTCCCCTTTGATGGTGTTAATTTTTTAATGCACGATTAACGCACCAGCTTCCGTAGTTTTGCTTTGCTCATGTACGCACAGGTCTGTTGGCCCTGCTGGCAATTTATAGTCTATGAGGTGAATAATGTGGCAGTATTGTAAATGCTAACTCAGTGGATGCTTGCTAGAGCATAGAAAGTGAAAAAGTTCCTTTGAATGGGAAGTTTAGTTTTAAAACTCTATCAGATGGTAAAATTGATAAGACAGAAGTTATTTGTGCGTACTGTCAATGTGAATTTAAGCTGGATTCATACTAACGCAGCTCCAACGTGTCGGAGGCACACACCGCCATGATATGATGTTGTATGGGCTCTCCAACTGCCTCAGATGGTCGGTTGGAGTCACGCTCTAATTTCTAACTTCCCGACAACCGCCTCGGATGACAGATTTCTGTGATTGGTCAGCCAAACAACCCAATATCATTTACGGCATGACGTCACTTCCCTTTAAAATTGTAAACAGTGCGAGTGTTGACAGTCTTGAAGACATGGAGCGGATCGAGGATTGTCTCGCAGAAGAAGTGAGGAAGTATGATCATTTGTACAACCCCTCTCTGAGAGAGTACAGGGATGCACAACTTAGCTTCAGCTCCTGGAAGGAGATCGCTGGAACCTTGGAGTTGGAGGTTGGGGAGTGCACGAAGTGATGGAGGAAAATGAGGGACAAATTTGTCCGTATTAAAAAAGTCTGAAGGGCAGCAGTGGCGATGCCAGTGGCCGTAAAGTCCCTGCTTTTTATTTGTTTCTTTCGTGGTTGGAACCACACATAAAGCACCGGGAGACCTCTTCAAACTTCACGGTTGAACGCACCTCCTGCTGTCTTAGCGGAGAATTTCTTTGCAACAGGGTCGGGGTAGTATGAACAGAACCTGGCTCTGTTAGTACGCCGCCGTGTGGGACCACATTTAATTTAATTTAATTTCAATTTAATTTAGGAGGATAAACCCTTTGAGATGTGCCATCTTGTTTTCAAGAGGGTCCTCAATACAAACATTAGAAATAAACAGGATGTACAGACAGAAGCAGCAGTACAATATATCAAAAGAATACAAAAAACAAAACACCAATACAATATAAATACAAATGCACTCACTCACACACCCAAACTATCACACACACCATACACAACACCCACACACCCACAAAGCTCTCTATGATCAATATTTCAGTCCAGTTTACTCAAGCATATATAACATTTGCCTTTGCATAAGCATGAATCCAGCTTTAGCTATCACCGTAGCACAACTCTCAAATATCACCTGTTAGCGAAGCATACAGCTGATGCACAGAGCCCTCCTCCCCCTCGCCGAAAGAAAACCACACTGGATAGTTTTCAACAGAGACACCTGGACAATTCTACATCCAGTAAGCTTTCAACGGCCATAGCTAGATGGGTGGCTACAGCTTGCAGACTGATTAACATTTAACGTTTATAACAAACCTTTTCATGAAGTTTATTACTTAAAAGTATAGCAGAAATATGAAAAATATTCTAAGGTCAATTAAGAACATCAAAAAAATCTGGGAATAATAGTGAGTTAACTATGGACAATCATGTGATTAAAAATTTTAATCATTTGACAACCCTACTTTAAACACACAAGAATTATGTCTCATGGGCTATGGTAACTCCACTACATTGTTCTAAGCTGCAAAAAGTTATTCTATTTAAACATACATACAGCCAGCCGAAAACTGGTTTCAGTGTCAGTCATGTATCTTTTTTGTAAACTGCAAAGAATTGCTTTAAAAATAGAGCGTTATAATTGTACTGCACTTTATAGTAACAATGAGACATTTCAAAATTTGAGCAGCCTAAATTGTTTTACTATTAACATGCTGGCACCAAACTTATGAAAGTGTATATGCATAAGAATACCCTTACTCTGTGACTGTTTTCTGCTCAACTGTGTAGGAATATACAAAGGTATCATCACTCCTGAGTACATGTAGGTTAAGGTCTAGACTTGCCCGTCTATGTGATTTATGAGAGGTTGAACATTTACACCTCGGCTTTCCCTTACTGTCTGACCAAGTCATTCATCAGCCTCCATATAATGAATGGACTTGTTCTTTGCGCTGGAGCTAACAAGACGGTGGGGTCCTTTGAGTTCAGTAAAACGAGATTACAACCACTGGTCAAGCCCAAGAAAAGGGAGCAACTCCTTCTGGAGCTGGAGTAGGAGCACAAGGCCACTGGGGGGAGAGATTGGCAATGAAGACAGCATTGCTTTGATGTTCTGTTGCAGTCATAGGCTCAAAAACCCCAATGCTATATATAACAGAATGCAACTTTTACTTGTACACACAAACTCTCAAACGATAACCACTGTTTGCTACTTGATTGATGTCACTCTGGACCTTCCTCATGGAAGTCATTAGTATCTAACCAGCTGCAAAAGCTGACAGACCTGAAGGAAAATGGAAAAATAAACATGTTCAGCTCTTTATTTAAAGTTTCATTCCTTGTACACACCCTCTTCAAGGCAGGACAGTTGTTCTTTCATTGTGTCTTTTTTTAAAGATGTTCAGATAAAATATGAGAACCAAAAACTCTGGTATGTGAAGCCTTAAAATCTTAGCAGTCTTATATTGCAAGTGTTATGGGGAGAGGTGTGAAAGTTTGTTGCTGTATATGTCAATCTCTAAAAACTCATAAATGATGCTAAATAGAAGAGTATTTTGTTCAGAAAGCCTTAAGTTACACACACACACAAATAAAACAACTTTAAAACTCAGACTTATACGTCAGGACAGCAAAAATCTAATTATTTGTTGGGGACATCTGGGACTTAAAGCATACAGGACTCCTGAGTATTACAGATTCTAACAGAGGACAGAGAACATGTTCCATTTATATATGCATCATGGAGCAACTTGGAATTAGCTGTAGGAATGGGATAGATGACAAAATACCTCTATGGTGGTTTTTGCTTAAAGATTTTTTTTTCACTTCAATCTAGAAAATAAAACAAAACACTGATTTGCTATAAAGCAAAACATTTTCATGACTATGCCACTGTCAGCTATCTCCAGCCAAATATTTCTAGTTTGGTCTCATTAGTTAGAATAGCATCCCCTAGAAATTGTCAACATACATTTTTGCAAATTCCATTTATTATTTGAAGTGTCATTATTTTGTTTGTGGTGGAATCCTCCTGGGTCTCTTTCCATGGAGCCCACTTGGGTTAAAATGTAACTAATGGCGTGATCAAAAAGCGAACTTACAAAGTACCTTGACCTTGGAGTTCAGCCGTGATAGTTTTAGATGCGTTTTGGCTTGTTTTTACCATTCACTCCATTCATCCTATCAGCTTGCATTCCCTCTTTGATCCACATCCTGGGAGACTGGCCACAGTCCCCTGAACCTTATACTTTCTAATGACAGTGACAGCTGTGGTCACAGTAACTTGAAGTGCTTGGAGATGGTTTAGTGGTCTTTACCTTTACAGGGTTAATTAGTATCACAGGTGACTTCAAGCTTTTCAGTCATTTATTCTGATTAAATGAAACAATCATGCTCTTGGGAAGTTTGGTATTAGGAAAATAGAGTTAAATAATCCATCTATGAAAAAAATGCTCTTTTTGTGCTAAGCCTATATTTCTGTGTTAAAATTAAACACTTGTTTTGAAATAGGAATATAATGAAAGGATTAGCTGTTACTTTTTTCCTATTGGTAAATAAAATAACATAATTTATTTTACTCTATTACATAACACAGTCAAACATTAAAGAAAAGTCTTAAACTGATTCACTTCGAAGGTAAAGTGTCACATTGTTTTGATACTATAACGCATTTGGACATGTCAGTATATATAATTTGGATGAAATGTTTAAAAATAGTTTCCAGTGATCAAAATGAAGAACAAAGCACATTCATTCAGTTGTCATGAAAAGTATTAATGACTTATCAGTTCATCTAGCTTTTTTTTCAGTACATCTTTCAACATTGTACTTCTTAAAGATTTTGAGGAACTTAATTAAACCTACAGCTATCCATTACTTTCATTTGGATCACTGAAAGGACATGTTACCTCCGGGCTTTCAGTTATACATGCAAATATATACAAAAGCCTGTAAATCTACTCTCTTAAAATCCCCCTGTCCTTTATCTGCCAATCATCTGACTTTCATAAGCTGGCTTGAAAGATGATATCCCTAATGTTCTGACAAATAAATTCCTAAAAGAAAAGTCTAATGACAGCGAACTGCCAGCAGGTCATTTCTTTAACTAAATCTGTCATTTCACATTTTCAGGGACACATGCAAAGCTCTGCATAACTTAACTGCATGTTTGTAGAATATGAATAACTTGGCTGGAGTCTTCATACTTGCACAGATGTCCAGTAAGAATTGACATCCTTGAAACTTAATTGAAATGTGGTTTCCTGTTATTAAACAGTGAAAACTGCTGCAATGTATCCATACAAAATGATTCAAGTTTGCAGCATGTAGTACAAGTTCACAGCTGTCAAAAAACATTTAATTTGCACTCGCTCATTTTCTGTAACTACTTAATCATGTTGATGGTAGCGGGGGGCTGTAGAGCAGGTGAGAGGTACTAACATTCTGTCTTTTGTCTTTAAATTTATGTATTTTATCATTTGTTTTATCATTTTTTTAGCATCTCTATATAAATTATAATAAATTTTTTTAAAGGGATTTTCGGTCTTGTTTTACTGTCAGAAGGTCTTCAATTTTCTCTTTTGCAGATATTTTAAATGAGCATAGAGGGTGAGTGATCACTATGCCTGACTACAGATTTTCCTTGTTCAGTAGTAATGGTGTATCTCGGGATAACATGTCAGGGTTTTATTTGACGTTGCATCAGGGGAGCTTTGTATTTGTGATAGTGGACCATACAGTCATCAGAGTGCTGAACAACGAGAGACCTTTGTTTCTGCCTCCCAGGAGACCTGAGCAGGAAGGATTTTATTGACTTGTCAAGAGGTGAGTCCCAATGATATCCTGTTGCAGTTACATGAAGAGAAAACTGAGGCTGTTGATTTTAATTGTCCAATCTTACACACCCGGCAATTAATAATATTTATCCGTGTGAATGTGTCAGCAAAAGGAATTTGAATCTCTGTGCAATAGTTCATTCATGAACAACAAATAATCCCTGAGAGAATCAGGGGTAAAAAACTGGCATGTTTGTTAAAATCCTGTAGAAAAGAAAAAACAAGACCAAACTAAAAAGTGATGAATACATTTAAATCTACACATTATGTGGCCAGTCGGCAAAACAAATATTAATTTGTTTCCTTAGCTTTGCAAAGCACTGTGTTTATGTGGAACAGCTACTAAGGAAAACAGCCAAAAATGGCGGTATCAAACAAGCCATGTAATGTGAATTGTGTTATTTTTCAGAAAGGAACTGGCAGTTGGTGGGCATAACTGCGATTTGAGTCAGTCTGATTTTAGCTGTGGCAAAAATAAATAATAAAAAACAATCTGAGCGTGTTTCTGTTTTTCCTTTGTCTATTATTTTCACTTTAATTTCAATTCAGACCAGGACTTATGAAATTAAACTGCTTAGGACTTCCAGAAAGGTTTTAATTTGGCTCAAAATGTATTTTGTTATAGCTCGCCTGTTTTAGAATTTTGTTGACTAATGCTTAATGGCATGGGGTAAAGATTAATTTAAAAAGATCTGTTGGGAAACATAATTGTCTAATCATACATCATTTCTAAATAAAAAGTGCCTTTCTCTATGCTTGTCATTCATTGCACTACATTAAGCTTCTCTCTGCTTATCTAGCAGCTATGGTGTTGGTATAGTGGAGACATAATGAGTAGCAGCAGGGTAGCAACACAGTGCAGTGTTATCACTTTAAGAGCTTCCACTGGCTAAAGAAGATAGGTTGGCACAGGTGAAGGCTGGGTAGCTGGAGATAAACCTTTAACAAGCAGCAGAATATAGTTTACAGCAGATGGAGTTGAAGAGTATGTTTTAGGATATATTGCTTAGTGACCAGCTGATTAGCATTTGGCATTCTTGTCATGCGTGAATAAACAAATTACTCTGTAAGTACACCTGATATCTGAGGGGAAAAAAACAAAAAAACATGTAGCATTAAACAATGGCTGAAACCTTGAGCTGTTGTTGGGGATTTTTCGATAAGTGTTTTGAAACAGGAGTGTTAGTTAAATTGTGGCAAAATGTGTTTGGGTTTGGGTTTAAAACTGAGTTAAAGCTTATAGACCAGCAACTACAGCCAGATTTCTATTTATTTATTTATTTATTTATTTTCTTAACAGCAGCTTTTTAGAAATGAGAGCTGAAACTTATTTTTTAAAAGGCAAAGGATGTCGATCATTCCATGTGGAATATCCAACTTTTTAATCCACTTAAATGTGTACAATTGTAAATATTCATAATTCCTCCTTTTCAGCTATTTTTTTTTTCTTTTGTGAGGTTCTTCTGGCATGTGACTTCTCCATTAATCCAGTCACTAACATCACATATCCTTTCTGTTCAAAATCTGACTGCATGGATGGGTTTTGAACTTGGCTTTCAGGATTAATTATTAAGTGCATTTCTGATGGACCCCTGAAACTGCTTCTCTTGTTGCAATATTAATTGCCTTGCCAAAATGTATTACAGATTTATTTTCAATCATTGCGAAGTGTCACCCAACCCCCAACAAAAAAAACAGAAAAAGAATGAGGAAAATGTGGAGATTACTGACTGCATAATAATGATTTCTATACCCTTTACCTGTGATGATAAAGAAATATGTATTTCTTTGCTGTTAATACATTTTATCCTTGTCCTCCTTTATTCTACTATGGGCCTGTTTTGGCAGATATTCAAAATTGTTGACATGTTATTTTGAATATCTTTCATTACAATGTGTTATGTCGAGCTATGTTTATTGTGGACAGTTTGTATATGACCAACAAACAAAACAAAATGTAACATCTGAGCTAAAGGCATGTGTTTTCTTCCTCCGGGATACTCAGTAACAACCAATTGGCTGTGCCTCCCCTTTAAAGAGCCGTTTTCAGTATTTTTAAGTAGGTTAGGACAAAGTAAGTGTAAAGTTTGAAGAATAGATTTAGCAGTTGTTAATGAAACCTGGTCTCCTCAGGGAGGTCATTCCAAAGCTTCCTAGCCTTAATACAGAAAGCAAGGTCACCCTGAGTTTTCAAATTAGATTTGAGTACAGCTATGTGCGACCTTGCTGATGATCTCAGGCAGCAAGGCTTGTATGAACTTTAAAGCTAACTGATATAGCTAGGAGCAAGCCCAGATAGTGTGTTTTAAACATGACTAATATAATCCAAAATCAACCCTGAACGATGAAGGGAGGCACTGCTGCACACCTGATATTCAGCACGTGTTATAAATTCTATTCTCCCTGGATGAATTCAGGCAGCAGTGTTCTGTAATAATTTAATGCAGGTGAAGTTATGTTTTCTCACAAAAGGTGGGCTGCCAAGCACATTTACAGAAGCAACCGAATGAAAGGCTTACCCAAGTGTTTCTTCATCTTGGTTTGATGAAACAGAAAACACTGAAAAAAGTCAAAGAAAAGTCAGGGCTGTTAGGGTTCCTTGTGAATCACAAAAAAATGACACAAGAACACAATAAGATGCTTTCTCAAAGAGAGGTTTATTGGAGGCAATGCTTTTTTTTTTCAGTGGCAAAAAAAAAATTAATAATATATAAATGGGTAAAATGCAAAATTCCAAGACTTTTGCTCACCACCAAATCCTGACTTTTAATATTATTTTTACTATCAAGTAGTTTGAAATAATGTTTGTTTATTTATTATCAGAGATATACTGTACAGAATAGCAAACCTTACAGATGTCAGTCAGTCAGTCATCATGAACCATCACTGATGATGTATGGACAATGCTAGATTTAAGTTAACCTAATAATACCGATAAAAAAAAGGACAAAACTATTTAATGTTTCATTGTGAGTGAATAGGCCACAAGTGTTTTAGCTTTGTAACACCAGTGATTACATTTGTCAATATTCCAGAAATTAGTACAAATAAATTTCAGACTCAAATTCACCAACAGATTGCTGTCAGTAAATAAGTGTTTGTGTCAATTCCCAAATAACTCACAAAGGAATGTGTGTGCTTGTCAGGTTCTGGGGTTTTGTTTATTTTATTTTATGCTTTATCTCAGTCATCTGTGAGTTCTCCCTCCCTCTGTGATCACTCTGTGTCTTATGTTCGTTTAGCCTTATCTCTTGTTCAGTTCTCCTCCCGTGTCTTAGTTTATATACAGTATGCTGCTATTGTCCCTGTCGGGTAGTTCCGGTTTTTCTTTTATTTTGGTAGCAGTATGACTTCCTGTTCTCTCGCTTTGTGTTTCAGGTTCTTTGACTGTCTGTTGTCATTTCCTGTGTTCCTCTTTTTCGCTCCCAGGTATGTCGTGTTCCCATGATTTTGTGTTCCTATTAAACTTTTAGTTGTACTTTAGTTTTTGTTGTCCTCCTCACTGCATTTGGGTCCAACAATAAAACCTTCACAAAACGTATCAGTGCTTCCTTCTGCACTAGTGATGTTTGAGTCATTTGTAATGAGGTAAAGGGAAATATGTCCATGTTCTTAGACTTTTCTTTTTCAGCATATAAAAAAGCCCAGTATGCTTCTGTTTCCCAGAATAGAAATCAAGGATTTTTTTTATTATTATTTATTTTCTATTCATTATTTTAAAATAAGACGATGTAGAGAAAATTATATTTACTGATTTAGAAATGTAATTCTTAATGTTGTTTCTTGGTGACAGTCAGTTGTAATTTATGTAGTTTTAAATCCAGATGCAATACCAGTTCTTTGTTCTTTATGGCTTAAACAGTCAGAAAATGTCTTCCTCTTTCTTTTGCTCACTGTCATACCTGCTGTGCTTGGGACTAAAGTCCATCTTTAGATTAGAAACCAAGTGCAATTGTGATCAGATGTAAAAACAGACCCTATCTGATGGATTTCATGGACATTTTCACCAGTGCATATTTAGCTCATATTGCTCTGTGAATCTGGGAAGGAGCAAATAATGGGTGTAAATTACTGGATGCAAATAATGGAGCAAAAAAGCAGTTGTAGTGGATTGACCTGAAGATGTCAAAGGTTTTCAGTCATCTAGGGAATGATACTTAAGGTTAAAAAAAAAAAATGACAACTGGACTTTTATTTTGTTCTTGGAGATGTTTTGCTTCTCATCGAGCTTTCTCAATTCAAACTTAAAAGTGCAGAGTTTTCACTTTTGAGCTTTTGTGAGTGAGCTTGCTTACAGATTGCCCCCTCTCGTTCCACCTGAGGGCTGTTAAGGCTTTTTTTGGGCTGGATTGCCTTCTACTTACATCTCAAGGATAAGGAACAATCTTTTGAGGACAGTAATGTTCACATTTTAGAGAGAGAAGATCGATGGTTTGAGATTGGAGTGATAGAAACAAACTTTATCAAGAGAAAGAAAGCAGCTGTAGACAGGGGATGCCTTACGTTTCAGCTTTCTAGAATTTACAGTGCAGCTCCGAATTTAAACACCCAATAGTTTCATAGTAGCTCACACCTTCAGGCATGTGACCAATACATCTTACAGGCAAACCAATCCAACACAAGCCCTAACAACCATCAGGAGAAAGGAGAGCTGAGTGATCTGAAAACCAATGCATTTGCTACAGCTTCAAAGCTGTAAACTTTGCACTTTTCAGTTATAATAAAGAAAACTGAATGAATGAAAACAACATTTATCCAAGAACCAAGAAAAAGTCCAGTTACTGCATGTGCAGATGTTTGCCTGGGTTTTCAAATCTCTTCACATCAAATGTGAAAAGCTATGAACAAGTTAAAACAAAACATGCAAAAATGCAAACTGCTGCAGTCTCAATTTATATTGTTTAAATAAATGCTTTTTTGCAGTTACACTTTTTACTGGGGTGTTTCCGCAACTGTCCTTTAAAAATACACACAATTGCATGGTCTTGCACTTATATAACAGTTTTTTAAATGAGGTGACTCAATAAGCACTTCACTCTAAAAATTCAAATTCACTTGTTTGCATTTTGGTGGTGATAAACCAAATATTGTAGCCACAGCTGCTGCATGGGGCAGGCTGACAAAAATTAGGCCAGATTGGTGCCACCATGCCCTTTGACCATGACCAAGCAGACAAGGTAGACAAAGTTTCTTGCCCAGGGACACAACAGCAAAGTGATTTTTTGGGGGAGATGAAGTAGAGAATTGACAACCTTCAGGTTTCTGGACAACCTCCTTTAACCTCCTGAGCTCCTTGCCACCCCACATAGAACAGCACAATAGTGGTACATCTATCTAAAAAAAATACATAAATATAGACAATCGTAGTCACAAACAATACCCTTAAAAGCTTGAAAATGTGTAGCACACTCCTGCTCCATAGGTGCAAAAAAGACTTTACCAAACAATAGCAGACATTATTAAAAATACATATCATACCATATCATAGACATTATTAAAATAGCATATCAACATAATCAAATCAAAGGCTGTTTTAGCAAAACAATGATCTGATTTAATAAAGTCCTTCATTTGAACATATGGAGCAGGAGTGTGGGACACCTTTTAAGTTTATTTCAGGTGCTTTCTGTGACACAACATTATAGACAGCAGCTCATTTTATTGTGATACTGAAATTACGGAGCAGTTCAAGAATAGCGTCAACTACTTCAACATTCTCCTGACAAAGATCTTAAGTGTTTGGTTTCTCGCTTGCGAAATGCAGAGCATATCTTCTGACCCTGACTGCACTGATGAATCATGCAGCACTGTAACTAACTGTACCCTGGGACCCATGTTAACAAGATGAGTTGAAGCCAACAAGGAACACAAGTAACATAACCTTATGCTTAGCATTAACAATTAAATAACGAATGCAAATGGGATTTGCTCTTTTTCCTCACAACAGTGAGCTCAAAATGAAAAAAAGGAGAGTTACAAATGAACCACATCCAAAATCTGTCATGTAGAATCAGAAAAATTACAAGGTTTTGTCTTTGTTTCATGAACTATTAAAAGGTTCACAAAAGAACAGAGCAAGAAAGTGCTTTGAATTTAGACTACTCATTTACAGTTTTTTTCTGTTCTTTTTTTATTAAATTTTGCATTGCAAAAAAGGTTCTGGAACTCTCAAAAAATTTCTGCAGTTTTGTTCAAAAGTTTATAGCAAAGCATCAAACATTTCTCTTTTTAGAATTAAACTAGGGAACTTTCTCCTTTAGATAGAACATGAACACACACATAAACTAAAAGTAACACCCTTCATGTTTTACTTATTTTAAAGTTTCAGCACAGTGGATTCAGTACCTGAATTGCCTGTTCAGCATGTCATCAAGTGCTGCAGCAGGATGTTAATCACCAAATAATTCAAATCAAGTGTTGGAGGAATGAAACATCAAAACCCTCCAAGACAGTGGCCTTCTCAGACAAGGGATCTGACTGATACAAACTAAAAAATAAATAAATAAAAAATTGGCAAGGGGCATTGAATATAAACTACCAGTCAGAAGTGTGGACACTCTTTCTCATTTAGTGGAATGACACACTATATATACATCATACAAGTGAGCAGTTTTAGACTAAGCCCTATGAATAAACACAACAAACTAAACAAAATACAACAAAAAGAAATATTCATTCTTCACTGAGAACTAAAAATCCTTTTTTATGTATTATTTATTTATATTTTCATAAAGCTATTAAACAATTGTCATGCTTTAAATTTACCGTACAAATTAAGTTGGAGGAACTGGGATCTTTCTCTCCTGACATCTAAGTTGCACTTTGCATTTTGACACAGAAAAATCAGTGTTTGAATTGCAGAGAATTGGGTGCTGAAATGTGAATGTGTGAGTGAGAGAGAGAGTGTGCATTTCAGTTAGATGCAGCTCTGCATCTTAGAATGATTCCTAGAAAGCTTCACCCTTCCCTTGCTTGGGCCATTCAATCATCATTCTCTCATTACAACAGAAAATATTGATACACTGCCACGGGTCACAAGAAGTCATGTTTCAGCATCTGATTAGCTTTGATGTTAATGAGAACTTTGCCTCTATTGCTAACCCCTGAGGTATCTGGATGAAGCTTTCCATCACACTCCACTGCATTCTGACACCCCTGCCCAGATGGTGGTGCATTATAACCCTCTCTATCTTTTTTCTGCTTCTTTTTTTCAGATGATAAAAACACCAATGGAGTGTTGCTCCAAGGCATTGACAGTACGCAAGGATCTCATGAATACCTTTCTGATCTCATTATAGCAGACAAACACATAACTTTTTGACAAAGAGGAGGGAACAAATGAGGTCTTAAAGTCATTTAAAACTCTGCCAGAAGTTTGTATATTGATTGACCTATTTCTGTTTTGACTTTGTAAAGCCATACTAGTTCTCACTTGAATTAAATCTCACACTGTGTGCTACGTTGTCTGTTTCAGCACAGTTGGTACTACAGTTGTTTGATGTGTATTTCTTTTTTCTTCTCCAGCAGGAGTCAAAATCACAGAAAACATATAGTAAGAGAAAAACAGCAGGCAAATGGACAAATCCCCGCAGGCTCTTGCCCATCACTTTGTTTTGCTCTGAAGTTGGTTTCTTCCTGCCACATTACTCTTTTTTTTCTATTTTATGGTGGCCTAGCTAAAGATCCTAACAACAGTATTGTTTTTTTTCCTTCAGTTACAAACACATACCCATAGAGCAGCACATTAATGATCAAATTTCTACTTAATTCTTGAAAGATATCCTTAAGCTGCAGCACATATCTGTATAGATAGCAACTAAAATCAATTAGCTTATTCCTAAAGTACATTGAAATGGAATGAAATAATAAAAACTCTATGTAGCAAAAAAGAAAAAAAATAATGTTAATTTATAATTCCAATTACCTAATGAACCCAAGTTTGTATCATGTTGTGTGTATACATTTAATTATGCAGTGTCTTATTTATCAGATATATTCCAGTTTACTCATGTAAATAATGAGTAATCTTTAAGCACTGGTGACCCAGTCCCACTGGGTCTGGTGCTTGAACCTGTATTCTTTGCTATACAGTATATTTGCTTCCATTAGGTTAAATCATTTAAAACAACAGGACAAATTTTTATTGTTATGCTGATGATAATCAGCTATGTTTATATCACTCAAGCCTTGTAAATCCAATCAGTGAATTAGATTACATGTCTTCAAAGCCTTCCTTAATTGGACTTGAGCACCATTGGAACAAACTGTAGTCAGTCACTTTGAATGACAATAATACAGGCCCTGGTGCTATTTCAAGCAACCTTAGTGTTATTTTGACCAGGATGTGCCCTTTCAATCTCATGAAAAACATGTTACCAAAACTGTTTTCATTCACCTTGTGGCTAAAATTAGGAGCATTCTGACCCAAAGTGATGGAGGAAAATTAGTCCATGTATTTACCACATCTAGGATTGACTATTGCAATTCTTTATTATCAGGCTGTTCAAACAGTTCTGTAAAAGGCCTCCAGCTGATCAAAAATACTGCTGTCATAGTTCTGATGAGAGTTTGAAACCACTTCATTGACTCCTTGTAAAACCTCAACAGAGTTTAAAATTTTACTTTCAGCATTTAAAGCTCTTAACAACATAAACATCGGCCCATATTACAGAATAATTTGTGTAAATATGTTGATGATAGTGGAAATTCTTGAAACAAATAATAAAATAAATAAAATAAAAATTGTTTCATATTTTCCTTCAAGAGCACTTTGCTTTCAGACTGCTTTCTAAAAGTAGAATGGGAAGTGGAGCTTTCATTCAGTAGACTCCTCTCTTCTGGAACCATCTTCTAGTTTTTATCCCCGAAACTGTTTAGTGTCTGTCTACTTTTAAGACCTGGCTTAAAACTTATATAGCCTATAATTAGGGTTACCTTGGATCACCCTATGCTGTCCATTTAGTTATGCTTCTATAACCTCTTACTTCAGGATGACATACTGACCACATTTCTTCAATGTGCTGTTTTTACATATCATGTTCATATTTACCTTTAATAAATAATACATTTAATTGACCTTAACTTTTCCTGTTTCACTTTCCATAGAAATGACTGGCCCAACCCCACTGTGTTTGCCTGTCTCTTTCAGAACCCTATTAATGGCACATGTTATTGTTAGTATAGAATCTCTGTTCAGGCTTCAGTTCTTTATTAGGTTTTTGAGTTTGAGTTTCATGTAATTGTGAGTATATCATTCATGTACCTTGTCAAGTCAAGCCAAATTGAGTCTAGTCTGTCTTATTTCCTTGAAAATATCAATGAAACCTTGTTTGGATTGTCCACCATGCCACAACCACACTTTAGTCTCTACCTACATTACATGTTGATTCACTAACTAAAAAACTGTTTTTTGATTGAGCGTTTCATTCTATTTTATTTTATTTCATTCCCAAGGTAGTTTTTATGTAACCAAGAGGCGGTTTTATTTAATTTCAAGGCTGACACAGAACAAACTGCCCTTGCTGAAAATTAATATAACCAGTAGAATTGTTTATGTTTTGGTACTCTCTCTTTTGGCTTCGCTTCTTCTCAAGAAGCAATCTTTCTGTGCTTTTACAGACAAAATCTGCAAATGTTTAAATAACATTTCGTTAAAATAAGACCACAAGGTAAAAATACACCCACTAATAAACTTCTACAAGCTTGTAATTTCTAATGGCCTAATTAGCCATTAGCCATCTTGTGAGCTATCAGAGTTTCTGGCTATTTTACAGTTTCGAACATGAGCAGGTTTGTGAAGACCTTTGCCTGGTAAAACTTAATAAAACCCAACCCTAACACTAATCTCTATTTTGTCTACCTCAACCACAAACTCAAGTATTTAATCGTGCCAGTGTTAATTTCATATTAGGACATTGCACTTTTGTAAGATTGCGGTATATAAGTTTATGGTCCCTGAAGTTTCAACAAAATAGGCATTCTGCATTTTACTTTTCTTCTTTGTTACCTAGTAAAACATACTGCCATTCAGACAGCATTATCTTTTTTTTTAAAAATCTTTTTTGTCTCATGAAATCTCTGGCTTTATATGCACTTGCATTTCAACCAATGGAGATTCAAATAATATTTTGCTCAAGATATATGCTTATATAAAAAAAATATATTTTGTCGTTATCAAAATTAGACATACATTGCAAATATTGGCTTATGAAAAGCAATTTTCTCTTGGCCCTAACCTGATGGATGCTTGTTCAGGAGGGGATATAGTTTTTTATTGACTTTCAGTATGAGCTCAAACAGCATGAGCAACTTGCCTAATGTCCACACATTGTTTGCATTTGATATGGTGCATTTCAAGCACCTGTGTTACATCCCTTTGATAGCAATTTGGTTTGCTCCAAGATCCTGGAGGTCATTATAGATCTCTACAGGAAAATATGTAAAATAAGATAAAACATATACTAAATACAAGTACTATTATACAAGTATTATTTGTTCTGGAAAATTACTTTTAATCAAAAATAGATTTGGAAGAAAACAATGAGTTGCACTGAAAGCAAGGTCCGATTTGACCTGCTCAAGACCTCTATCAATATACAAAAATCCTTCTACATAAACCAGCAGTGTTAATATTAACCAGAATTAGGATAGAATATTTTGCACATCTATCTCAGTTTGCTGAACTGTGATTTTTTTTTTTTTTTTTTTAACACAGCTTAGAAATAGATTAGTAGATAACAAGAAACACCGATGCTGATGAATGCTATTTAGAGTGTCTCTCTAGAAAAACTGTTCTGAAATTATAAAACAGCCAAGACATGGGCCAGAGTGCTTCAACAATTACTAAAAAGAACATCTTGTCATGGTCCAGAAATCTGTTCATATTGTATTCTACCATGCCACTTGCCCAGTGGCAGTGGAGAGAGGCTCAAATACCCTCATGACCCTGAAGAGGATTAGGTCAATTGCCATATAAAGTAAAAAACAAATGTTTCTGGCATCTAAGACCTGAAAACAAATCTCTGTAACATTGACACAAAATCTGAAGTTTTTAACAAGAGCTGAATCTTCTCTTCTACCTGTGCCAGTGGAACATCTGTAAGCCAGCCTTTAAAAAGGTTTTGAATTAAGACTGTCTCTGCAGTAATTCCCAGATACCTAATTCCCAGCTTTACCTTTGTAATATTCTTAATGAGCCCCTAAGCCCTGAGATCCCTCATTCTGCTGTGTTCCACGTTCCCTTTGATCCTGAATATCCCTTTCCCAGCATCCTCGGGGGGTCTACACATAGAGTTACCTTACTGTGTGGTGCTAATACTGTACATAGAATATTCATCAACACCAATCTGCTTGTCGTCTCTGTCCTCCGTAAGAAAAAGTCAAATAATATTTTACATTTGAATAAGGGAATATTCCTATCTCGCTTGACTACAGAAAATGTTACATTAAATTATATCTTTTTCTTGATTTGTTGGTGGTCAATACTTTCTAATTAGAAAATGCAGTTGACTATTTAATAAAAATATCAGCTGTCTGATTGCTGGAGACAAGCGTCCCTCTTGTGATTTTATACTAACTTACCCATGAAGTGTCCATCGTAACAAAAGAGGCACAGATGCAAGTATGAGAGCTGACANCTTGCCATCTGCTATGCTATCATGAAAACAGAGGGGTGGGACTTAAAAGTGCAATACATTCCAAGAAGTCGGAAAACTCAGAATTGCATCTTTAAAGATTCTGTGAGTCCACAAAGGCAAAAAACAAATGTTATCAACTAAGGACAATCTGACTGTAATTCAGTTATAAAGGTGATGCAAATAGAAAGATAGCAAGTCTTTGACCACTGGCACATGAATGCATAGAACAAAAATGAGAGAAATGGGTAGTCAGAAGCAGGCGATATCAAAAAAGGGGAAAATGAAAAGTATGGTAGCTATGGGAGTTTTTGTAGGACAGCATGTCATCTCCTCTGGAGGAAAGAACATGCAAACATCATGTAGAAAGGCAACAGACAGCAGTACTAATAAGCAACATCAGTGTTCAGCCCACCATCAGTCACTGTTTCTAAAAGATTACTGTAAAACCAAGATTAAAGTTAAGCAATAACAAGACTTTACTTTGAATATCTGTTATAAAAATAAATCTATTTTTTCTAGTTAAAAATAAATCAAAAAGCTTTTTGTGAACTACCATGCTTGTGAGTTGCCTGCTTTCACTCTTTTGTGTTGCCTTTTTATTAAGAATCAATTTATCTTGCATAATTTGTGTCTTTCACAGTTTGAATTGGCCTGTAAATGTACACCTGTTGTGCTACAGTCACTTTTTGTTTTGATGTGTGGTTTGTTTTCCAATGTCTAAACTAATGGACAATATTTTTGACTTTCTTTTTTAAATTATGACAATTAGACCAAATGGTTTTTCAGATTTGAGTTCTTCCTCTTTTGTCCTCTGATATTGCTTTGCCTGTTTTTTTTTTTTTTTTTTCAGCCAACTGTATGCTTTACTTTTGCCACTGAATGCCTAATTAACACATTGAAACTCACTACCCAACCCCAGCTGGTCACTTTGAGATCAGTGTCAAAAACAGAAATACTCAAGCAATGGCCTTGCAGCTAAGCTAGAGCTGTGTAGAGTAGAGACTATAAATGTTTTGTGAGCATTAACCTTTTCAAGATCTGATTTATCATTTGTCTTAACCTCTCTTTATTGACAATGTGTTGAAAAGGCATTGACAGATAAAAGTCTTTTTTTGTTTATTTTTTCAAAAGAGTCAGGTATGTTGATAAAGGAAAAAACAAATGGTAGCTATTACCACTCAGTTCTACAATTCTACATTCCTGAAGATTACATGAGCTGACTTTTAGTAACAACATTATAACATTTATTTGATTAAAAGAAAAATGTCTTACGCTGCTGTTTAAAAGGGAGTATTGAGTATTTGAAACATACTGTGAGTAAAAATATTTCAATTATTTGTTTTTATTGCATAAATAACATGCTCAATACAAATGTGTTTATTATCTTAGACAATATGAAAATTAAACTGTGTGCAGTGGTTTTGTTGCCTTAAAGATGCCAGTGTGCATACATTTTCACACAAGCATTGTCCCTTGTGGCACGTTTTACATAAGCCTCCCCACAAACAAGCTAAATACCAGATAGACACAGGTGGCCCATAAGCATCACAATACTACTCTCCCAGCTCATAACAGCCTCAGAGATTTCTGCAGGCACTAGAATGAAGCTTGGAAATGAGTTTCTGCTGAGGGAAAGTGTTTAGTGAGCTCTGAGCTTAGCTATAGCAGTAAAAGCTTTTTTGTTGTTGTTGTTGTGGTATGGTGAGAGGCTTTCCGACCTTCCCAGGCCTTTCTCCTCCACCCTTCTCCCTAATCACTAACGAACAAACTCTGCCAGGCCTTACCTCAGGCTGTTCCCTATAATTATTCCCCAGTGCCTTAAACTGGTGCAACGGGTGTCTGTTACACACAGCGGGCCAAACTATGAAAAAACAACAACTGTGGGGCCATTATTTGTCAAAACCAGGGTCAAAACAAAATGTTGTCTAGAACACACTGAGTCCTAGTTATCATCTTTGAAAGCTGTCAGACCAAAGTGATTTTTTATTGATTCCTGTATTGTTGTTTTATTATTTCCATCATTCTGACAGTTTTACTTATTTCTGTTCAGCTTCACAGTTCAACATGTTTTACAATCATTCTTTGAACACATGTCCACAATAAGTTTGTTTATTTCAGTTTTGCAAGTGATGCTGTATAGACTTTGAAAAGGACCTAAATCCAGAGTATAGAACATGATTTATTTTTTTTAAGATATTAACTTGACCACAAGGTCACTATTAAGAACATCTTAACAAACATGTTACAAGTAAAACCATGTGAGCAAATTTTTTTAAATTTGACTTTATTTATTTAAAGGTGTATCAAACTTTTTTAAAAATTTCATTCAAAACTATACATAAACTCATTGTGGGATTTACTTTATGACTCATGGAGATGTTTCACAGTTAGATTTTTTTGTACACAAAATTGAAATACTGGAAAGTTAAAAATAAGAAAGCTGTCACATTGCTATGATGTCAGTTTTTTTGTTGTTTTATTGTTTTGAATGTGGATGCCAACACTTTTAGGTATGGTTAGAAAGATTCATCTTGGACTTTAGTTCTTGGTTCTCAGTTTCCTGTTTAGCAGTATAATATTCATTTAGGCCTGTTTCTGGTACTTGAGGTATTTACTTTATCATGTCCCAGGTTTAACCTCTCAAGATTGGTTATATTATCATCATTTTTCTCATACTGGTTCTTGTTTCTGCTATCAACTTCCAGAGTATATCATGCTTGCTGCTTCAGTGTTCTCTGTCATACTCTCCTGTTTTCAACACTGTCATGTCTGTAAAAAAAATATGTTTATTCTTATCATGACTTTATTATATACTCTAACATGTAAATATCTAAGTGTTAATCTTTTAGTGCAAGAGAGCTATGAACAAGTAATTCTCTCCCATGATAGAGGTAGAATGGTATCCCTTGATCTGTAGAAACTATGAAGGAGTTTCTGCTCCAAGGCCTCTATTAGGGAGTACGACATAATACATTTTGATCTGCATGTGTTCTGCTTCGGGACCGAGACCACCTTGGTGGGAAAATCAACATGTGATTTTGTTATCTGTTAGTGGGATGGACTTCATGAACCTATTCTATAAAATTTCAATGTTTAATGTCTTATTCAGTGATTGTGGGGCTGCTGTACCTTCACTCACTCCTTGGCAAGTAAAATTTCTAAACTCTATATTCTTTGTCTGTGGTTCTTCTGCTGTCTGAGGGTTTAACTGTGTTTCGCTGTCTAGGAACAATTTCCCTGACAATGTCCCATGCCAGTTATGTACATCAAGTTTAGTTTTCATTGAAAGTTCTAATTTTACTTTCTTGTCTGCTGCCTGCCTGCAGCTGGGTACCACTCCACAGCCACACCTGCAATCCCTGACAAAAAAAAAAGTATTCAAGCATTGCACTTTCAAAAAGAAATGCAACAAAATAAAACAGTAACAAACAAAACAAAACAAAAAACAATAATGAAAATGACCCACAGTGAAAAGAAGAAAAAAATTAACAGGAACTATGGAAGACATTTTAGCTTTAAAAAATCTGCATGAGTTAGAGAGGCTTGTTGGGACAAAAGTGTCTCAGTGATGAACTGATCGGGTTGTGTCTGAGTTTGGATGACTGGAGTGATTTATCCTCATCTGAATGCAGTCTATTCACTCAGCTCTGAAACTGCCCCCAACATGTTGCTCTTTCTAAAGTTTTTTTTTTAAATTTTCTTCAGTCTTTCAGACTTAATCGACAATCAAACCGACTTTTGCCACAGTTTGCAAAGATGGCAGATGTGTGGGTGAAACAGGCACAGCAGGAGAGGTCGTCACTTTGGCTGTAGGCAGAGTGTTAAAAGTTTCAGTAATGTGCTGGTTTTGCACAAGCACAGATGAAGATGTTTTCCTTCAGTGGCTGTTGTCTTCTGTGTCTGTAGGAGTGTTCAAGAGCAGGTGTTTCATCTGTTAACTGTTTTAAGTACTTAAATTGTTTACAACGTCAAATGTAAAAAATTATTTTCAGTGCAGCAAAAATATTTGCCCCCTTAAAGATTTCTTATGTTTTTTATGTTTCACTTTACAAAGCTCTTTTTAAGGATGTGAGATTCCAGTAAACCACAGTGAGAACCATTATCCACACAGAGAAACACAAAACAGTTCTGAACTTTCTCTGGTCTCCGACCAACCAAAATTACTTTTATACTAGATTGCATGTACTACTTTTCCAAGGACTCAAAAATAAACTAACACATACAAAGCATAATACAAAGCATTTTAGGCCTCACTTGCCCTAGTTGCATTCAGTGTCCATGTTTCAACAATAAGAAAGTGACTGAGCAAAAATGGCCTCCATTGTATGGACAAAAATCCCTTTAAACCATAAGAACACAACAGGTTCATTTCACATTTGCAAAGAAATAACTTGGTGGATATCCAAGTCCTTTGGTAAAAAATATTCCATTAATTTATGAGAAAGAAAAAAAAAAACAGAATTTTTTAGTAAGATGTGCTTCAGTGACATTTGGTGTAAAACCAACACTACGCTTAAAAAAATAAATAAATAAATTGGCTCAATGGTGATAGTGTGATGGTCTGGGGCTGTTTTGCTGCTTCTGGACTGGGACAATTTGCTGTGAGAACCATGAATTCTGCTGTACAACCAAAAAATCCCAAAGGATATGTGGCCAACAGTTTGTGGTTTTAAGCTCAAGTTAACCCTCATATCTGTATAGCTCATAAAATACAATACCATTTTTAAAAATCTGGTTTTGGAGTGGCTCAGTGTCTGGACTTTAATCAAATTGAGATGCTTAAACATGCCACCCATGAGCAAAAAATCAACAATGTGGCAGAATTAAAACATTTCTATAAAAATTCCTCCACAGAGATGTAAAAAACTAATTGCCAGTTATCACAAATGCCTGATTGTAATCCTTGCTGCCAAGGGTGACACAACCAGTTATTAGGTTTGGGAAAGAATCACTTTTAATGTTGGGCCAAGTTGGTTTAGACTTAATAAATAAAATCATTACTTGAAAACTATATTTTGAATTTACATAGGTTATCTTTGTTACTTTTGATATTAGTTGCTTGATGATGTTAAATGTTTGAGATTTATATAAAAAAACAAAAAAGGAATAAATCCTTAAGAAGAAAATAGTTTCACTGCTTTGTATTTGTCTTTGAACCATTTTAAAAACCCAATGTATCCTGGCAAAGAAGAAACTCTTTTCTGAGGCTAACGTTTGATGCAAATAAGAAAACATTCTTTAAGCTATACATTTTTTAAATAATTGCCTGTGCAGATGTGTTGCAAAAGATAATTTGGACTAAGAATGTTGCTGCTTTTTATTCTCATATCTTAAAAGAATCTGAGCTGTACATTTTGGCTGCAGATTAATTGATGGATTTTGGCAGCTTTCTTTACCTTCATCTTCCTTCTGAATGCTGTTAATTTGCACTAACACTACATGAAGCCTTCTCTTTTTGCTGTTTATTATGTGGGCATAATAGAAGGGAATAATGTCACCTGGTTTTGATGCAGGTGAGAAACATTTATCATTGCAAAGAACTATGGCAGCCTGTAGTAGTTTTTAAAAAGAGGCTTTGTAATAATGCCTAATGGAGGTTTATTTGTACTCAGGAAATTTACATTTTATAAAACTGTTTCATAAAGAAGCAAATAAGAGACTAGAAAATGCACTGGAGTCCTGTGTTTTGGGTCTATTAGTTACTGAAAAAAATAAGCAGAAAACAAAAAGCAGCTTTTTCAAATTAATCTAAAATGGGATACAGAAATAATGCACTTCAAGGGAAATCAACCACATGTTCTATAGTACATGTACATTCTGTAATAGTTCTCTCTCATGCATGCAGCATTTCATTGGCTCTAACTGTCTAGGCTTCAGTCAGAGGTAAATCTGCATCTCTTTCTGCTCCCCATCTGAACACAAACGGTTCACAGCAAATTTGGTTAGGGTGCTGTTGGTAAATTTTCAATACACAACTGATATTACCACATCAGAGAAAAAGCTTGTGGGGTAAGACACTAATTAGAGCAACAGATTAACAAGCTCAGGCTGAACCTAAGAATATGAGGTAATACCTACAATTATTGAAGTTGTGTAAATGGCAGCAAAGCAACACTTTTGATACATTAAGAAGAGGCTTAAACATGTTGACATAACATATTATAAAAGCTGAATTTAATTGAAGAAGTTTAATCCTTCTCCATGTGCATTTCATTTACCTTGTCAAAGGTTTTTGCCAATAATGGTGCAAGGTAGTCATGTCATTTAGATAATCAAATAAATTGAAATGTATCTGAGTATACAGTATACATACATGCATACATACACACACACATACATATCAGAATGTGTACCTCATTTTTATCTAGGTTGGAGATGACAGTAGCTCAGTAGAGCAGGTCACAAGTTTAATTCTATGCTTTGTGTGAAAAAATTACTTTGCTTTTGTCCCCTTGGGCAAGTCACTTCACCCACCTTGCCTGTTTGGTCGTGGTCAGAGGGCCAAGTGGCGCCTGTGCAATGAGAACTTTGCTTCAGTCAGCCTGCCCCAAGGCAGTTGTGGCTACAATATGGAGTTTATCACCACCAAACCTGTGAGTGTGTGCATTAAAGGATGAATGCCAGTTTGTAGTGTGAAGCACTTTGTGTCATCTGACTTAAAAAGCACTATACAGGTGCAAGACCATTTACCATTTAGCTCAGATATAAAGCATAAAAATGGCTAGATTTATTTTTATTTTAGAACAGCAAGATTGTCTCTTGAGGAATTGTGACAAGTTTGAAAGACCTTCAAAAATGTGGTTTGTTGCTTTTTTGTTTATTTCAAATCCAGTCTGACTCAGCACATAAGAAAACAGAGTGAGAGTTAATTTTGTCTTGTTTTATTTTAAACTATTATTTAACAATTAGTTTAATTAAAATAAAACATTGTTTAGGTTCATGGCAATTTTAGGAAAACATCAGGCTTAATGCTCACCAGGTTGCTATGACATGGAAATTTGCATTTACTTCTTTTGTAATGTGTTCATTTTGCTGGACCACAGATGAACCACAACAAGAACCCAGTGACCAATGTAACAAAGTTTATTGTAAGAAATGTGCAATGATGAACGGGACTTCACAAGATAGGGCTCATACAGAGTTAAAGAATCCAGAGCATCTGAGACAAGGAGAGGGAAAGTTAATAAGTTGCTACAACGGTCTTTAATGTGTGAGGAGGCTTGACTGAATTATTTCTGTATGTTGCAGCAGAGCGAGGAGCAAAGAAGGTGGATCAACAGCCAGCGAGAAAACCAGAGAAGGTGAGTTGAGTGAGGTAAATATTCCAACAAGGAGGACAGGTATGTGATTACAGGCAGATAATACACTTGAATGGGAGGAGGAGCAAGGAAGATGTGGGGAAGGTGTAGCGTATCAACAGTGCTAGTGACAATATTCACTACTTGTCACATCACTAGCTGGAGACAGACAGACACTTGGTTTTCTTGGTGCACCTTAAAATTATTTAAAAACCCACAGTTCCAGGTCAGGAACACCTTTAAAGAGGCCATTTCATACAAATTTCAGGACTTTGTGGTTATTTCTTAAGTATTAACTAGTAATATGGAACATTTTATATCTAAAAAACATCAGGAAACACTGATTAACAGACCTTTTAATCTGTCTGCGTTAAAATTCGAGTGGTTCCGGCTCCTTCCATCAGGCTGCTTTGGCAGAAGCTCGTTCATATTCATTATTCAAATTTGCTGGACTCTGATTGGCTAACAAACTAGCCTATGTGAGCAAAGAATACTGTTTACTGCCCCGCTGTGCATGGCAACGTCAGACGTCGTGTCTTCCTGTTTGCTAGGTCTTATGCTACAGCTTTTTAGTGAGCAGCATGCTAGGTTTCAACTGTGGGAGCTGTCGAATAGTAACAAACAAAGGAGTTGTGACGAAACAGATACAGGTCGATCGGACTCGAGAGAACTCGGGTGTTATCGCCACCTGCGTAGTTTGAGAGATTAAAACTGAAAGATAAGTTGTTGACCTGTTTTCACACAAATTATGAAGGTAAGAACACCTGTTGAGCCAAAATATTCAACAGAAACCTCAGAAAAACCGTTTTTAATGGAAGAGCTTCTGTAAGGAAAATATCTCAAGACAGATACACAAGACTGATAGTGCAAAGCACATTTGCTGCCTTCTGTTTCAGTATAGAAAGAAAACATGGAGATCTGAAAAGGACACAAGAAAAACATCAAAGTTGTAAAATCCATTTACTGTGAATAGTATATTCAGGGGTGCACATAATATTTTTGCCCTGGTATTCAGGGGAGAACCTAACTAGAACCTTGTCATTGCTTGGTCTTCACATTTTTAAATGTGTCTCGTTGTGTCTTTGGTAACCATCTATCTGCTAAATGCAGAATAACACTGAGTTTATGGGAAAGAATTGGCATCTTCATGAGTTTGATCCATCAGACTGACAAACTGATAGAGAGACGCGCACCAAGACATCCAGCATCAGCTGTCAGCTGGAACATTTGATGATGAACCACATTGCTGATTAATGTAAAAATGTTAAGTACACAAATGTGCATTGCAACTTTTCATCTGGTGCACCTTTTATATTGACAGCGCATGCACACATGCAGACCACTTATGTGCACCCCTGAGTATATACTTCCAGTTGCTCATGTGTAAAAGACTCTCAGATATTAGCATTAAGCAACATGCTATAACTTGTAGAGTAGCACCCAGAGAAAAGTCACTAGTGCACATAAAGACTGAACAACTTCCTAGTAGAAGTTTTCTTTCCTACAATGATGCAGATTGTTTTATTGAGGGAAAAACATACATTTTGTCTGGTTTTGGCTTGACTGATGTATTATCCAATTGATAATTCAAACGGGAAGCAAAACTTATACCACTTTTGAAATAGTTCAGTATTACCTTAAGCAATAGCGTGTTCACCACAACCACTGCAGAGGGGTTACGGAAAGATCCCCTCATTAGCGCAACTGCAGCTGAAGGTCACATTGTTTTGGCGTTGCTTAGAGGTCTACATAAAATTTCCACAATTATACATGCGAAAAAAGGTGGGGGTATCCTTCTGGTTGAATTCATGGGTTCTGAATGTGATGAAAATCTGATCCATTGTCACCTTTTTATACAACTAGACTATTTAACCCAAAAGTTTATGTTTATTGTAAACCTAACCTAAAATCCATCCCATCTTTAATCTATTTTACAAAAGTAGGCTGAATTATTTATTTCAAAGTAAAGGAGTTTGAATTCTCCCTGAGTGTGACACTAAACATCAACATATGCTTTCAGCTCACCACAGGTTCATAAATGTTGGCACATTGCCTACTTTGTCAAGCAGAAGAGAGCTCGTAGTACAAGCACAGCAAAGTATATGCCTAATTATGCCCCACTGCACCAAGCTGCAGTTGTCTTTGGCTGTAAACAGAGCAATCAGTGAGGCACCAATGTGGAACGCATGCAAGCTTCTTCACTCACTGACTCCCAGGTGAATTTGTATCAGTTTGTGATGGACATAAATGAAAATATGTGTAAAAGAAAAATGAAGTTCAATGAAATACGTGGAGACTTGCAAAAAGTATGAGAAATAATTTTACTTGAAATGTTTGCTGCATGTCCTATGACAATTATTTTGATGTCAATCAACCCCTCGGCTTTCCTCAGTAATTAATTTGCATGATCCCTATTAATGTTTTTTTGTCCAGTTTGAGAAATGTGTTTAAATTTGAGGACACTGGTTGGTGCTGCTGTTTGAATAAAAATAAGACATTAATAAATGTTTATTTCATGACTTTTTACTAATTTTGAAATCTCTAATTTTCTCATGTCAAAAAGGTGTGATTTATGTTTTTTAATTTTAGGAGCATTTTTCTTTGTTTGTACTTGCTTGAAGCTTAAGCTGTGCTTAAATTTGCCCCAAAACAGATTATGAATTCAGTTTTTTTACCGTCAATAAATACTACAACCTGCTCAATTTCTTTTCTTATTGACAAGCCAAGTAAGAAATACTTGTATGGCTGAGTATCACCAAAAACTAGCATTTGTATGTTGTCATAGTAAAATCAGATCTTGTAAAACTTTAAATAGACCTCAAATCATCTATAAAAAATAAGAACTCCACTGTTGCCTTTAAGATGTTGCTTAATGCTCCAAATTCACCTGTTTGAATTTCCCAGTTCAGTGCTACCACCTATACATTCTCATCTCAAGTAAAAAGGACCACATTTGGCAAGAACTCCTTTTAAAAACTAATTTAATGATTCTCACAATAAAAAAAATGACAAACATGTTCAGAGATTCAAATACACACACTACCCTCTATTCCCGCCTTTGTGCCAATAAACTCTGACATAGTTTTTACATTGTTTTTTCTTTTTTTATTATTTTACAATTAGATGTTTGATATCCTTCTCTTCCCACTGATAAAACCTGCTGTTCTTGTGAATGAAGTCTGGGAGAGCAGAGCTTTCTTTTCTTCCTGTAAATTTTCTGTGTCTGATTATGGGTTTTATGAGCAGAAAAAAGTACCAATGTGCTAAATGTGAATAGGCACTGACCCAAACTACAGCAGAAAACCCAAGTTAACAAAGCAACATCTTCCCTGCCACTGCACTACTTCTTCTCAGTAGAGTCTTAGTTTTTGTCAAACCCAACAAGAAAGCTCATCCAAGTTTTTTGAAGTTCTATGAGGTTCAGTGACACACACAAACCTCTTCTTCCAATCTTTCAAGAACCATTTGAGTTTTCTCTCTAGCATAAATGGTTAGGGAGTTGGGTGATGTGAAGAGCACATGATTAATGAGCGGAACTAATATTTCTGTGTGTTTTTAGAAAGCTCTTCCTTGTTTTCTTGTGGTTACACAAACAATCAGAAAGGCTGGCATAAATTGTGACTTAAATGTAACATTTAAAGCCAAAACCTGTTAGCTCTAATGTGTTTGGATTAAATTGGGTGATAATAACCAGGTACACATATATTTATTAATGTGTATTAAACAGTTCAACTATAACCACCTTGTAAATGTTCTAAGTGTTATTACATCAAAAACAAGTCAAGTAAATGCTATTCAAGTCAGAAAGATGCATCTATCTATCTATCTATCTATCTATCTATCTATCTATCTATCTATCTATCTATCTATCTATCTATCTATCTATCTATCTATCTATCTATCTATCTATCTATCTATCTATCTGTCTGTCTGTCTTTTTTTTGGTGTCAAATTTAAACTTTTTGTTTAGTTGAAAAAAATCCCATGGGCTTTTTTCAACTATAATATACAGTATGTATATAGTTAGTATCAGTGGCGATACCAAGTTATGGCAACATCAGGAAGAAGGAACATGAGAAACCTGAGAAATACCAAGGGTCTCAGAGAGGAGCTAGAGAAGACTTGGAAGATGAAGGTGACAATAGTACCCGTGGTAATCGGAGCACTTGGGGCAGTAACCCCTAAACTGGAGGAATGGCTCCAACAGATTCCTGGAAGAACCTCAGACATTTCAGTCCAGAAAAGTGCTGTACTCAGAACAGCTAAAATACTGCCCAGGCCTCTGGTAGAGGACCCGAGCTTGGAACGGGAAAAAACACCACCCAAGTGGCAAGAGGGGAATTTTTTTTTATCATTATTTATTTTTTGTTTTATTATCTGTTTTATTTACTGCCAGTCACCTGGGGCCTATATTTAGAAGCTGTTTCAGCATGTCCAAGGTCAGTTTAAGAGATGTGGCTCTTACTGTAAGTAACCCCAACAACGGAGATCACAGTTTCTGGCACGACAGAGGTGGTCGTCAGCTTGACATGTCTATGGACAGGTTTTCTGTCTATGGATATGTGCATACTCGTGTGGAATTGGCATCAAAAGGCCAGTCATGAACCTTAAAGAAATGTATTGGAAGAGACAATATGAGAAGACTCCTGAAGTCACATACCGGTGGCTTTTTTAAATACATTTTATATGTCCATGCATTGGTTGAAAGGTAGTGATCATGTGCAATTGGAAATCCCAAGTTGGGTCTCAAATCTAAATTACCACTTTGTTAGATCCAGGTAAGAGGTTTAGTTTAACCAGAATCCTGAACTTAACCTAAGGTTACCTTGTCACAGTTTTTAATAAAACTCCTTATTCTTCTTTAGTCTGGTAATCTTCAGTATTTATTTTGTTTTCTTTTGAGCCTTTCCCAGTTATTACATAAGTATAAGTTACTATGTTTGAGATACTTCAATTGGAGAAGAGTTTATTTGCTTTTTTGTTTGTTTGTACTTTAGATGTTGTTCATGATACCAATTTACTTTGTGCATTTTGGATTTTCTGCTCAGCAACTAAAATACTTTTAGCTTTTATCCTTCTTGCCTCCAGGTTAGTTTGGTACTTGAGTGCTCTCCACTGCCTTACAGCATAAAACTAGAAATCAGTCTGAGACGCAGTCCTTCTCTAAGCACCTCATTTCATCCATGATATGATTTCACAGAAATAATGAATCATTCAAAAAAGTCTTATATTCAGATAGCTATCTGGCTCATTCCCAAAATGTAATAATTGGTTGTTATGCCACCCATAACATATATGGAAAATGTATTTAACATCAGTTTATTTAATTATGAGTTATCATGTTAACAAACGTTTGAACCAACGAACTAGAAAGTATTCAGACGGGTCAGACCTCCACCAAGCAGCTGCTCATTTCCTCTACATTGTGATTTACACCTAAAACTAACAGTCCTAGATTAATTTGATCAACATTTTTGGATACTGTAACCATGAAAACATGGACCTGGTGTTTTAATCACTTTTAAAATTGGTATACGTTTAATATGCATTTTTGAAAAAATTATATAACCACAATTTTCTGTTTAAAGGTCCTTACCTCTTGAGAACACGTCAAATTTAAAAGAGCTTTGACTCTAATTTGATGTTCAGTGCATAGCTTATTTGTCACCTCACAACATCAAATATTTAATGAGTCCTTTCTAGATCCCCATTGCCTACATCCAGGTCTAACATTTTGGTAGGGGACAAACTTTGTTTGTGGTACCCTGTAGTTTTTTAGAACATTTTCTAGTCATGTTGTTAGCAAACATAAGAACAAACAATTGAACTAATGTCAACACAAACATAACCTCCTTGGTGGAGGTAATGATGCTATCAGATTTTGTACAAATCCACAGTTTGGGATAACATTTAAACATATACATTACCAATGTATTACATGGAATAATCTTTATGTTGTTATTTAGGTCAAAATGTTAACTGCAGGTTTTTTTTTCAAAGTGTCTGCACTTTTAATAAAATATTCAGGTAAGCTGGAGAGGTAAAATGTGTTTTTGAAACACCAGAACTTGTTTTTGCGCTGAGCTCCTCTGACTGACATGCTACAACTCAACAACATTGAAACATAATAAAACACATCTACTCTGATGTAAAGTCCAGTGCTAGTGCTTTTTTTGTTATTTTTGTGCCATTGCAATCTATTGAATTATTAATAAAGTGCTGTACATTTTTTTTTTTTTCTTTTTACATTTCATGTCCATATTTACTGTGGACCTTTGAGTGACTTCTTTTTGCATTTGTGCAGAAACAAGCAAGATGCGACTCCTGGCTTTAGTATCATGCCATGTGTGTCAAACTCTTCCGGTGTCCTCTGATGTTTTCTCTCAAACTCCCCAGCCACATCTCAGCAATACACACCTTCTGTCATTGCAGTTGTCTATCCCCAATAGGTTGACAGGTTTGTGGCACAGGATGCTGGTTGATTTATTGGGTGCTCTACATTCTAGTGGTGCATATCTGACTTGGATCCTCTCTCAGAGGCGTTAAGCGCTTTCCTGTATCTCTCAAATGTCTTCTGACACAAGCCTTGTGGCTCAAAAGCAACATTATTTAGTATTTTAAGTAAAATATTACTTATATATCAAAACATTTTCATGAAAAATAAAATAAAAAATATCACCTTGGTGTATAAAGGTGGAGACATACAACTCAAACCTGGGTGAGTGCTGATGCCTGACTTGTCTTTTCTAATTCAAAAGCCCAGTGGTTGGAACCAACGTTCCAAGTAATCTGCATCTTTTTTGACAGAAACCTGACATTGCGGGGAAGCTTAAGTGCTGCGCTGCGTTTTCTGGTTTTTATGCACAATGACTCCTTTGGGCCCTTGCACTAAAAGCCATTAGCGCTCCCAGTGGCGTAAAACTTGCATGAATCTATAAATCTTTCAAGGCAGTGGATTGAATTTGTACTCTTGATAAAGGATAGGTTTTAGTTGAACAGTGCCACACGCTGAATCAAGTTGCCAACAGTGCAGGCTCTGATGGCTTTCAAAGCACCATGTTATAACACAAAAACTTAATTCTCACAGGATTTGTTATTTAAACACTGAAAAGGACTGTTCAATAGATGGATCTTTAGCAGAGACAGACATTTAGCCATTGTAACTTTTAAAACATTTACGCATCACATTTTCTTTGCATAGAGTGAGGAGACCTTTTTTTTTTTTTTAAAGTAGACTGTATGGTTTGAAAAGAAATAAAGAGCAGCTACTCATTCTGCTACCTGGTATAACAAAGATGTTTCACATACTGACATGGCATCTATTTTACTAAAATACTCAGCTATACCAATTTGTCCATCATCAAAAAGAAGAAGAAAAAAGGTTAAGGTCTTCCTAACCTCCGTTTCATTCATTACTTTATGTCTTTGTGCTGCATTTTGAGGTTACCTTTTGTATTAAAGAGGGAGGTAGAGAGAAACAGCAAAGTGTTTATGCCAAACTGTGAAGGACAGTAGGAGGAGCTGGCAAACAGGGAGGAGGGAATCCAATCGCCCAGCACAAGGGCAAATTATCTGACCAAGGTGCTGAGAGTGGGGTGTCTTCAGCCACTAATTGATAAGAGCCTTCTATCTTTAGTAAGCAGCACTGTTGGGCTCAAAGCATCAAAACCTTGGCTGTGGCTAAAAGGCTTGTTGTGTCCCACTCCCGCCCCATCCGTGGCTGTCAAGGGAGGGTAAAAGTCAGGATGTCACCTTGCCAGGGGGTCACTTCTGTACTTTCCTGCCTGAAATATGAAGGTGTTTCCACTTATGTGAATTGCAGCCTTCTACATCTTTTGTGTTATTATCCTTAAGGAAATAATTTATCACATCTGGCACACAGCATCTTCAGTTTTTCTTTTTATATTTTACATGAAAACATGAACACATTTCTAATTGCTTTTTGTCTTTAATCTTTAACTGGGGCTGTTCACAAACTACAGTTAAATATCTAAAAAGTAAAGTTATTATAAAAGAAAAAAAGAAAACAATTTCAGCATGCATTATTTGATTTGTCCCGAGAAACAAATGAGTTTGTACAAATAACATCTTATTATTAAACTTTCTTAGATCACATATTGCTGTTGTACTCTCATAATGGAAATCTACTGAACAGGTAAGGGCATCACATAGGCAGAAACCCAATATGTGGACACAAACAAAGAAAACCAACCTGGATGACACCTCAGTGAGATTCCAAGCCAACAAGGAAAGAGTTTGCCAATATATTGGTCCAGGAAGCCAAAACAATAGCACTTTATATAAACCAATTTGCAGATGCTCTCATTTCACACTCATACAAGCTAACTGTACTCTGCCAATGTGTTATGTTGGAACACAAATGATGTAAATGAGTAGCTGCTGAGGAAAGACAAACATTTAAACAGATGGTAGCACTCAATGCAAAAATGACACAAAGGGTTCGTGGATCTATCTCCTGTTCTAAAAAAGAGAAATTATAACAACAAGTTAAATAATTCAGTATTGATTTGTCAAGTTATGGAAACTGGATTGGACAGCATTCGATTGGTTTTGGAAAACATCCAGCTAATGATGATAGGGCTGTATTTATTCACTGTCAGAATGTTTGTCAGAGCAAAAGTGACAGATTAAAATGTACTTAAACAACTCAAAGAATAAACCCTTTCCATTTTCAAGCCTCACTGAGGATTTACCCTATTTCATATTCAGAAACTGTGTGAGCTTGACACACTGGAGATTTTATAATCTTGCAGGCAAATGTGGGTGATGTTATGACAGTTTGCAATCGACTTTCAGATTTTAATGATGCCCATTGCCATTCATCAAGTACCACTGAACAAAACACATGAATGTTTTGTTCTCATTTGTCAAGAAATTTAAACCAGAAACCCTCCTATTTTCAGGTACTACAGTGGTTTTTGCCACCAAAACACCATGGAGTCATACATCTAATTCTATTAAAATAATTTGTAAATATTCTTAGATATCTACCTAATCTTTCTGAGGCAATCCAGTTTTTTCTCTGCTACATTTATTTATATCACTTGTGGAAGAACAATGTGTTAAAGTAGAGTATATAATTGCAGTACCTGCGAGACTGAGACAAAAGAAGATAAAATTGACCACTATGACCTCATAGTCAACGTTGGTTCAGAAATGTTTGTTCTTTTCATTTAAGAAACCCACATACTCGCCCACTCACCACAGCTGCTGCTTCTTCTCCTGATCCATCAGTCCTTTTATGAAAATTGCAGCACATGACAGGATGCATCTATAAAATTTTGGACCTTTCTTATGAAATTTTGCTTAAAATATTCTATGTTTTAAATCTGTTTCTAAACTGTAAAGTTTTTGCATATTTACTTATTAATATTTTGGGGGATCTAATTGACTTAAAGCAGAACTAAGTAAGTTTTTTCACCTCAATAAATGTTTTCTAGAGTCCCTGTGGGGGTAAACAAGGACTTGGCGGGGTGATTCGTGGGTCCCTCCCCTCCCTCCGGGGTCTGTGTCCTGAAAGCAGCACTTGCAACTTTCAGTGGATCGGACCCGACTAATCTCGCGAGAACAAACCTGCTTTACGGCACTCACACTCACGTACATAAATACAAGCATGAAGCCCTTGCTGTTGTTAGCAACGCCACCCTTAGGAGCGCAAAGATGACAATAATACTCACCTGTCGAGACATTTTCTTGGTTTTGTTTTTCTTTCTTCTTGCAAAAGCGTTCTCTGCGCGTTGTTGTTGGGGGGGCGGCAGCGGGGTGGAGGGGGTGGGGGTGAGGGGGGGGGGGTCTG